>RJWT010021142.1:0-17700 GCA_004365215.1 Cuniculus paca | reverse complement strand
AGATCCTAACACCACTGGTTTTCTGTCTCCTGATTGTCAGGCCTGAAAGATTCCCCTCAGACAGGATACATGAGGCTTACTGCCATGAGCCCACATGACCACTGGCCATCTTTCAAGAGAGAAGCTTCCTTATTCAGGGAAAAGGTAAGGATTCGGAGGGAAGTGTCAGGAAATCTACAGCTCCTTATTGGCATGCTGACTCTTGCGCTGCCTCAGGGAGTCTTCCGCCGCCTCTGTGTCAGCTGAGGAGGGCTGCTCAGGGGTGTCTGCCTCAGTCTCCTCAGGTTCTACTTCCTCCTGGGTCGCAAGGGCCTCTGTCAGGTGCCCCTGGTCGTTGGCCTCACTCCTCTCCTCATTCACACCACCGCCCACACTGTCCACTTCCTCTTCCTCCTCGGCTTCGTCCTCATCACCCAGGTCTTCTTTCTCCTCTTCCTCATCCCCAAGGCTGTCCTTATTTTCTTCTTCATTTGAATCATCCTTTTCCTCCTCTGCATCCTGCAACTGCTCAGCTCCCTGAGCCTCCTCTGATCTCTGATTTTGCTCTGCAGTGAGAAGAGAAAAACACTCTGATTAAACAGTGGAAATTCAGTAATAAACTGTGGTTAGCTGTGAAATGAAAAAAATAGGGGAAGTGACAGTTTTCTTCACCTTCAAGTCCCAGTATGACACAGGACAGAGTCTCTAGTTAGCACCCAAGCCCCACTCAGGGCTTCCCCAAACCACTCGCTCCAGGGACTTCACTGCCCATGTTGACTTTGGCAGAGCACATGGGCATGGAGGGCAAAGTTTCCTTCAGGCACCACATTTTACACCTTACAGAAGCCTCAAAGAGGCATTCGTCAGAGTGAAAGAAACAGAGAAGTGATGAGAGCTGAGCCAATCAGAGTACTTTCCGGGGGCTTGGAGCCAGAGTTCAGAAGAAAGGCTTTCTTCTTCTTTAGGATTTGGTAAACTAAAACGTGAGTTAGGACTGGTAGTAGCCACTGAGCAAGCCCCATGGAAACAGAAACCTAACATCACTTGGGCTGAGCTTGAAGCTAGAGCACCCTGGATTTTCAATTATGACCTAATAAATCTCATTTTTTCCCAAGATATTTTATATTAGGTTTCTGTCTCATATAAGAATTCTAAGGATCATATATCTATGGAAGTCACAAAGCCTCAAAACTTTGAAAAACTAAAAATATGAGTTTATTTAAATTCCCAATAAAACCATCACACTACATTGTACAAAGTCTCAAAAATAGGAATAAAGACGTTCAAATCCAGGACCTTTCAGTCCTAGGTCAGGATGAAGCAGAGAAGGACATGGGGAGACTGCTTCTAAAGAACCTAGGGTAGCTCATGACAGCATGAAACTCTACACATGACAGCAGAGACTCAATGCATCTGAGTACTCCTCCTCCCTTCTTATTCCAATTTGAATAAGGAAAAACTGCCCATTAGATAATAAAAAGTATAAATTGCAAGGAAAAAAATGCCTGATAAGACTTGACTTTAAAACAGGAAGAAAAAGGGAATTCTTATTCTAATCTATCTGAAGAATATATTTTAAGGAATATGATAGTGGTAATAGTTCGGTCACCCAGCAAATCAGGGACAGAACTCAGTATCTCTAAAAGCATAGCAGGGAATTTCAAACAACAGAATGCCACAAAATTACAAAACTCTTGTGCCACATGAGTTTACTATACTTACCAGAATGTTCAGATAAATTCCTTGGAAGTGGTACATAGAAGCATTCTGATATTACCACCAAGACCTAGAGGGAAGAAAACTGATTGTTACAGTTATTACCAAAGGGCCCCGAAATCAGGCCTTGCTTCTATAATCAGATATTCTTAGAAAAATAATTAGCAGCTGGTCAAAAGTCTTCCAAACAGCATGTTATAATTAAGAATTTCCTATTTTATACAGGAAAATATTAATTTCGAAGAAGGGTCACAAAGTTAACAGTCTAAAGAAAGCCCACCATAAGTAAGTGAATCAAACAGATGTTAGAAAACAGACATGAGTAGTCAAATCTAAAACTGTCTCTTAAACAAATAAAACTGTTTGAACTGCCCCACAGCCACCAGGTAACCCTCGAGAGAGGGGAAGAACGAGTCAGAATCTGGAAGTCTTAATAAGTTCCCTAGGAAACTTCTCCACAGTGCAATTGTGGGAAAACTCCTCAGCGATAGCACCTAAATCCTGGGCTTCATCATTGCTGAACACGGATCCCCTTCTACTATAAAAACGTGTCTTTATCAAGCTTCTTAAGGGCAGGATCAGCCCAGTGCACTTCCCATACGAGGGGCCAGCCAGCACCACAATGATGAACCTGAAGGCTGTGCCCAACGAGGCAGAGTCACTTGGAGCTACTCTGCAGCTGTGACTGAGCACCACTCAGCCAGCCATCCAACACAAGGAGAAACAGCGTGTTGAGAAAATGAAACATTTCTTCTTGAACTGCCTAACACAGTGGTGCACCCTACAATCCCAGCATTTGGGAGGCGGAGGCTGGAGGACTGCTGAGAGTTCCACATCAGCCTGAACTACACAGAAGGACCCTGTCTTAAAATAAATGAACAAACAAAAAATTTCTGGTGCCTTGCTCATACTTGGACTCTAACTTCTCTTTGAATAATTGCCCTGTCTGTAAAGATAAGAATACTACTAAATATACTATGTTTTATTTTACAGGTACTCTGAAATTTTAAGTCAAAGTCATAATCCCTTTGATTAAATTTTACAAACATCAAATGAATACCCTACTTTGTATTCAGGATTACTACTATGTACACATTTGCTTATTACTTTACTCAGCATCTGGTTCATTAGATCCAAGCTACCATGTTGACATCTGAGGAGGTGTTGAAAGAAAAAAATGTCAGTTTAATTATAAAGCAACAGAGAATACGAGTCTCACACAATGAATAAAGTACTTTGATGCTTAAGAGACAGAGATTACATCCCATTATGGGGTGACAAAGGATCAAGAATTCCCCCGAAAGAGGAGGCATCACGGCCATGAGCCTTGTCAGGAGAAGCTGTGCAACACCCCACTCCCACCACCTGCCTACTCTACGCTGCCTCAGGTGGAACCACTGAGGTTCTGGGATCCAGAGGAGGACCCAGAGGCCTGGCTGAGGAGACTCACCGGTGCGGTGATGAGATACAGGAAGGCCCCGTGTGTTAAAGAACAACCCCCACACTATTTGTTATGGCTTATATCTAGATGTCCCCTCAAAGTGGCACGTGCTCATAGGTGGGACTTCTGGGAAGGTGGCTAGATCATGGCTGTGTTCTATGGGTTAAGGGTATGCGATATTTGTATTAGTTCACTGATTGGTTTAGAATAGTTCTGGGTGTATATGATGGGAAGGCCCACCTCAGGTGTGGGTGGCACCAACCAACAGGCTGATAAACTGGATGAACTAAAAAGGAAAGCAGAAGGAAGGCTGGCTGTTTCCTGGCTACCCTGCCATGGACTGTTTCTCCTTTGCCATGCCACCCTGCACTGGAGCCAGTTGACTATGAAGGAAAAGTTTTGGTTCTGACACATTATAAGGGCAGAAGAAACACCTTCTAGCACCAAGAAGTACAGCATTTTCCCACAAAGTTTAGGAGTGAATATACTGTACCTGTGATATACATGAGCCCTCAAGAGGCCGGCTGGGTCCAGGGACCCAAAAAACCATTCCAGGATGCCTGTGTCACTCTTGTCTTTCATTACAGTATTATGACCTCAGACAAGTCAACTGCTTTCCAGCTTGCAGTGTTACTCAAAAGGATGAGTCTACTGGACCACACTATGGCCACGGTCTTTTTGTGTCTAACAGTGCACTGCCCTATATATGTCTTCCTTCTTGGAAACTAGGAGGGAAGCTCTCTCATCTTTACATTCTCTCAGTTCAAGATCTATTTTCTGATCTAATGAACCACTCCCTTGGAATGGGGAACTAAGCTACCTCAACATGGCACTGTTTAGAATCAGGCTCTACAGGGGGAATAGGGTCTACCTCTCACTGACAATAACTTTTTCAGTTCTTGGCTTCTACTCACATAGGTGCACAAGGAGAACAGGTGGGTTTCTCACAGGGTAGCATCCATAGCTCTAATTCTAGAGAAGGCAGGCACTGTTCAGTACCATCTAGAAACAGAATATACTTGAGCACCAAAATTTGGACAATGCCTCTACACATATCAACAAAACAGAGACCAGATAACAAGGCAAAAGCAAGACTGGCCTTTCATTTTCCTGTGACTGAGCAATCTGAGCTCAAAAATCATTAGACCTAAGCCACTGGATCACTGTCTCACACTTGTCTGAAACTTAGCTGTCTTCTAGCCTTCAGGGCACAGTCACTGATAGCTGGAAGTGATGCTGCCTGGGTGATCTGTAGACTGGCACTAACCATCTCTCTCATGTTGGCTGGAAACGCAAAATGTACACTTGATTCTAAAACTGAGCATTTGTTTACATGTGAAAAAAATCAGTAAAGTGTTTCAACAATATGAAGCTCAGTCCACAAAGCAAACAAAAATTAAAGTAGCAGACTTGTTTTAGTTTCCCATTTTTCAAAATTCAGGGAAAAAAAAGAACTGACTTAGCAGTCAAGCTTATGCAAAGCAATGACTTAATCAAGAAAACATCTTAAAGGAAACATCCTGCCCACCCAGGTGCTACATAAGTTAAATTCCACAAAGGTCAAAGGAGGTAGGAGAATCCAAAGGTCACCAGGACCAAGCTCCATATATTTGCAGGCCTGGGCCTGGCTTTCAGCCCCAGTTGATGGCAAAGGTATCACAGACCACCAGACCACACTTGAAGGTCTCACTTCTAGTTCTGATTCAGAGACACAGAAGGGCAGGCAATTATAAAGTAACTGTTGTCTGCAGGGTCTCCAGGGGAGAATCAAACAGCATTCCAAAGTTGCTTTCATTTGTGCACTAGGCCAACTCCTACTCTTCTATTTTGAGAAATTCCCAGCTCAGCAATTTTATCTCACATTTATTATTCCACGTGAACTACTCATTTAATTTTGACTCAGTTGGTAGGACTACTAAAAAAAATAATAAAAATAGAAAAACTCTTTGATCTTAGCTTCCCTACAGATGTGTGATCCCTCAGGAGTCTGGGCAGGACATGGGGCAGCTGTTCCTCTGGGCCATTCAGAGCCTGCCTCAAGCAGCTTTGTCCAGCAAAGTCCTTTAGGGAACTACTCCACCATTATTCTCTGTGTGACTAAGATGTAAAGTAATTAACAAACACTTCTACAATCACTGAAGTTAACAAAAATGCCATTCTGGAATAGATAGTTTAAAAGGAGGTAAGACTACACTATTTCTAATTACAATATATTAACTAATTCACAAAAGTAAGCATTAAAAAGTACCTAAGAAATTAAGGACAATGTAAGGTAAAAATTGTACATACTTTACAATTGTAGAAAAAGGCATTTTGAACATAGATAAGTATTTGTCATTTTTTGGAAATATATTAATGGATTATTTTGTAAAATAGTTACTTTTCCAATTTCTTATATAGGAATGATAGTGCATCCCACTTAGTCACTTGAACAGTCTGGAATCAACTTTCTTCTTTCCTTTGGCCAAGTCTCCAATAAACTTTCTGTACTGTTATATTTCAATCTCATATTCCAAATGAATCAGGTGTGTAGGCAGGCCTGACTCAATTTCTCAAAGTCAGCTCGAAGAATTAACTTTTATAACATTTAGGCTGAAAAGAGTTTTCACTGGCTTTTGAATAGGTTTCTACTCACCCTATATAACCTGTCTCCACCTCTGACTCACCAAGGATCAGTAGAAGACCAGTAAGGAGGATTGAGGCCTAGCTGACCTTCCCTGTGGACACAAAGAAGGGGATGGCGAGCTGATCCCCTTCGGCAGATGAGCCAGCACGCTAGCACACTGCAAGTGCCAGGGAGTCAACACAGCTGAAATCAGGTTACTGATCTAGTCACATACAACAGGTAACAGGGGCAGATGAATCCTGTGCCACTCTTAATTGTTTGCTCCTGTGGTTAAGTGAATAAAAGCGAGATGAGCCGAATGTTCAAGACTCTTTGTCCACTAGAGTAAAGAGTACACTGGCCTCTTTTTCTAAATTAACTGTGTCTTTGTTTTTCATCCTTGTTCACCACCTGGTCAAGGATGAACTTGGAGGCTGGTTCATACAAGGACCTAATATGTTCCCTCTGCAGAAGCCTCACATTCACATGGCCACAGAACACACGGTTAGAAAAATCTAGCACTACACAATGGACAGAAGAAGTACTGAGGACTGCACTCTATTTATATCCCAAGTCAGATCAAATCCCTTTAAATTAGGGCAATGGGAACATGTTAATTAGCAATACGATTAGTACAATAGAATAGGGCATACCTGGGACCTAATTAATATAGACAGCTGTTTCATCTCCATCTCCGAAATTAACATCAGCAGCCCTATCTCACAGACAAGCCATGACAAGCACCTTCACAGCAAAAGCAAATCAAACTGCCTTGGCTCCTTGGAGTTCTTTGTCATATCAAGTTATGAGTTTCTCTCAAGGCAACCACTAACATTTTAAGCCTCTTTTAACAAAGACCTTGCTAGCGAACCAAATTTCATTACAAGATGTAAATAATTTTACAGAAAAGTCTACACTTTTAAGTAAATTTTTATAATCACTAATTATTCCTGGAAGTTAATTACTATACAATATAAAGGCTTTTAACAACTCTTAATTAGAGTTTAACATGCAATCAAATTTATCAAGTATAGGTGAAAAGGAAGATAAAAAATATATTTATATCAAAAAATAAAACATACCAAAACTTTTTTCCCCAGTACTGGGATTCAACCTACATCCCCAACTCATTTTTTAAAATTAAGACAGAGTCCAGGTAAGTTGCCCAGGCTGGGCTCAAACTCAAAATCCTACAGTCTCATCCTCCCAGAGTTCTGGGACTGCAAGTGTGCAACAGGACGTACCTGGGACCTGATTAATATAAGCAGCTAAGTTTTATATCCATCTCTGAGTTCCCTAGCTACCAAACCAGTTACAGTTGCCTATATAGTTAAGTAAATAAATTTATTGTTCCAATTCTCATCTGACACACGTAGGGATAAAATGCACAGATGCCTACTAGACACTGATTTTCAGGCTCAAGAAAGATATGGTGATTTGCTTTGAATCTTGTATTTTTCCACAGTGGTGGCAGTCTTCTTTTATCTACATTATTTTACAAAATCCACCTCAGGAAAAAACCTGTTAGCTGGTCAGGATTAGAGGTTCAACTGATAGATAGAAACAGGAAAAAAATAATCTTTCATCTACACAAGGAAGAAATTCACAACTCTGGCCTTATTGCCACCATGTTCTAATCAAGTAGGCAGTGTGTGAACTTGCAGCTGACTGGGTTGTCTTGGAAACTGGCTATCAATTCAAGATACCTATTTCTTCTCACACCACTGTCTATACTCTAGGCAGCACACATCTCTGAGAATATTTAAGAGACAAGATGAGCGGATATATCAATTCTCCATTTTTTCATCTCATACTAGCATTTCTCAAGCAAAATCAAACAAGCACATGCTATATAAATGCTTAAATTACACACAGAGAACGTTTAAGTGTTTTTTCTTTCTTGGCTGCATTTTAATTGAATGTGAAAACCACTTTGCTTTAAAAAAAGAACATTATAAATAAGAAAAAAAGAGCAGTATTACTTCTTACCAGACCCATCAAAAGCCCAAAAATCAAAGTGGCAATAATGAAGAAGACATAAGAACACCAAGCAGGAATTCCGAGGGTCACTGTGAAATAGTTGTGAAGATGCTGCAATCAAAAGGGAAAGAATAAAATATTACTTGTAATAAGGACCAAAGATATTTGAATCCCTTTCATTAGCTATAACTCCTGTCTGTCAACTGTCTCTTCTATGTAAGTTCCTTAAGTACCCAAACTATTCTTAACAATACAAATTTTATAGCACTGGGAAATAATGAGTAATAATCAAGGTTATATCTAATATGAGTTAAACTTCCTTAGAGTTCAGGATCTAGATAGAAGTCTGGTGAAATTGTTTTTCCAGTCCTTTCTTCCATCATGATTTTTTTGGTGTCCCTCAACTAATAATTACATACACACGAATGTTTAATCATAAAAGGCATTCACTGAAAATGAAACTTCTTGGCCCTTTATCAATTTTTTGATAAGCCTAAATGACTATTTAGTGAATACCACCCATTTCAAATGTCTTGATATTTTTTGTAGTCAAGTTCTTACTACTCTTACTTCTACCCACCCCAAACACAAAATACAGACAGGTTTTTCCCGGTTAATGCACTATGAACAAGTGAAATTCCATTTGTCTTCTAGCACAGTGTACATTCTTTCATGCTTACTGTTCTGTGAACCTCTATTTGATGATAAACATAAAAATGAATGAAGAGACATAATCTTAGCTAGGAATTGTTTACACACTAAATCCCAGAAATCACAGAGATGAACTTGCTCATTAATATCAAAGATGATTTAGTCATCAGTTTTGACCTGTAAAGCTTGTAAAACTGTCATTAACTATAATTTAAGCAACTACTAGACACAGGATTAAATAGCTCCAAGTTTAGGTATCATCTGAAAGCACAGATGAGTTTGATACAGTGAGTCCAAGTTTCTATTTTAGTTTCATATTCCTCAAAATCTAAATCACTTCCATTGGTTTCTTAGCTTATGTCAAACAATAAAATAGTTTATTTTGTCTTAATTTTAAATGACAGACAAGCAAACAAAAAGTTTATTAAGTGATCTAAAATAATCTGATAGATGTTGACTCAGCAAGTATTTTAAACAATAACAAATGTAGTCAAAGTACTCAATCGACATTTGTTGAGTAAGGAAAAGATACAGCAAATGCTTGAACCAAGCACGGGAAACACAAATAAGCTCTTAATTTGTAAAGCCATCATCTTTCCTCTGTTGATAGCACTGGTCAATAGCTTGTGTCCAGCCAAGACAAGTGTTTAATAGATCAGGAAAAGGAGGTACTTGATATATCAAAAAGCAGCTTGAAGTTCTTTTCAATACAAGTTCTAAGAGGAATTGGACAGTTCTCAGCTTTGGAAAATATTCTATATTGAACACATTATACTTTTCTTGATGATTCAGTGCCATCATCAGTATAAAACCTGAAAAGTGCCAAAGAATCAGAAGATGTTGAGAGTCAGTGCGTCTCATCGCTGACTCATGCATGTATTTTGGTACTTGCTTTTTGAATACCTACCGATTTATTTTACTCATGTGGTCGGAATGAATAAAGTGAAGTTTGGGGATAAATACTGTGCAGTTTTGAGTGCCTCTGAACTGTTTTACTCCTTTACTGAAAAATAATGAAAGCAATCCTCGAGAAACTTTCTTAATTTGATTTTTAAATATCAGTAAATTATTTGCCTTTTAATTACTGTACTTTGAGTTCAACACTTCTTGTATTTTCAAAACATCCTCTTATTTTAATAAGCCCCACTTCAGTTTTCTTGTATCAAATTATTCCTAAAAGGATTTGCGCTTCTTACAAAACTCTGCCATCTTGTGGTCTTTGAGGTAATTATTATTAAAGATGTTTTCACAACAGACATAAATCTTTTATCTATTTACTCTGAGCTCACAATGCCTTTAGAACTCTTACAGATATTAGGATTCATAATGTTATGTACTTAAAATTCTGCTGTACAGATATAAATGTTTCCAAGGTGATAACTGATCTGATGTAATTCAATTTTAGATTTGTATGTCTCTATTTAATCAATTTCTTTAGTATCGGTTTTCACTTGTGCAAAATATTGATTCTTGTTCAGTATTATATACGCTTATTACAAGGAAGTGCTCCACTTTGCTTACTGAAAATGCACTAAAATGTCACCTGATGGGCATGATACCCTGTACTATTATACACTGTACCAGATGACTAAGTCTGAGCTAATTTTTGGCTCCACACAGACTCAAGTGAGGAATCTAAATTAAAACATCTTCTTAATAGAATAAATGAGAATGTTCCAGTGGCTGCACAGATTTAAGAAATGGAGTAGGCCAAGGCCTCCATGTCCAGAGAGAAAAACTTCCTTTGCCCAGAACAGCCAGCACTCACAATGGAAGTCTGAAGTATTACAGGTTCGATTAGAAGCCACCCTGGACACTGGGGAATCCAGCCCAGTGTTGCACGGTCTGATTCAAAGTTGCTTTGGCCCTGAAGGGTAGAAAGCCTTTAAATTTAGAGCTTGCCTGTATCTCAGGATATATATCCTGAGCACAAGCCCTTGGTCCTTTGCACATACAAATCAGAATCTCCCAAACATCTCCCTGCCTGCGAGCAGCTAGGGAAGACTCCTCTGTGACGAGGCAGGAAGCTTCTCCCTGTACATCTCGGAGTGAGACCTACTTCTACAGCGGCTCCGTGCGAGTCATCCCATGAATGGGTACTGCCTCACTGAACAGTTGACAAAACAGCCTAGATATTTTTATGGTAGTGGGGTTAAGCAAAGTGATGTTATTATCTAAATCACAGGTGAGTATTTTCAAGTTTTAAAATACAGTGTTAGTGTTATTCTCCAGGCTAAACACTCATAGCATTTAATTCTCTCACCATCAGATATTTAGAAAGCCTTAACTCTTCCATTACACATCATTCTAATCAAAAGGGAAGACACAATATCCATCACAGACTGTCCTCCCAAGGGTGCAACCCACTTATGCCTACATCTTTTCCTAAGGACAGAACACACAGGATAGGTAAGTTATATCCCATATTACGTCAGTAAATAATACAGATTCACCAAATCTAAGATAATGCTTTATAAATATTTAAGTATTAAATCTAGTTAACAAAATGCAAGTGTCATCCAACTATACCCTGAGCCTATTATTTGCCTTGATTAAAAAAATAAATAAATAAAAAGTTTTTGGTGCTACCTATAAGCAGAAAAACATTAAGATAGCAAAGACTATGATTAATGACTATTACAAAAGCAGTTATCAAGTACATCCCAGGTGTCAGGTTCCACGGTAAGCACGCGGAGTTCTGGTAACGACAGTCCATGACAGGAAAACAAATGGGTTCAGAGTCATGCACACAGGGTGGGGAGGAACAGCCTGTGCTCCTGCAATAGAGGACAGGCCTCTCTGCAGCACTGTAGCTAACTGTGAGGAGATGAGACGACAGGAAGACGGAGTGTCTCTCTCCACACATGCGCCATGAACAAAATCTCAGCCCTCCAGGACACCTGATTCTACGACAACACACAAAGCAGTGGTGCCTCTGGAAGTCCAGCCTTCTCCGCATCATGCTCATGACATTCACCTTTCCCTGCTGTTCTTTAGAGTATTAACATTCCCATTAAGATACTTTTTTGAACCACTTTTTGAGTCACCTTTTTAACCTATAAAAATTTTAAAAGAAATTTTACATTATTACCATAATAGAAAATCAATTAATTTGTACTTTGAGACTACTCAAAACATGCACTTCCTAGGCCTCAGTGACTCATTCTATAAGGGAGGGGGTGCAGTGTCAAGGCTAACCATGAGGACAGAGCTATAGCTGACTGCCAATTATTTCTGTAAGTTTCTGTAAAGATTAAAACACTCATGTAAATGCCATCATGACCAGATTAGAAAGACAATTTCAATTTGGTGATGGAAAGTACACTAAAGATATCTTTTCTCCCTACGGAGGTACAAATTACCTCTCAACAAATTCTGGGAGTCATGGCAACAGCAGGAAGCTCACAGAAACTGTCTGATCAGGCTATTCCAAAGAACTTCCTCACTCAAAGATTTACTCAAGCAGGAAAATATGGAAGGTTGGTGTAAGGTTATAAAAGCCAAATGCAACCCAAACAAAACCCCTGAAATCACAGACATTCAGCCATGTGGGTAAACCCACACAACCCTCCCCTCCCAAGACTAGCTGTTATCCCTAGAATGTCAAGAGGAGTGAGTTGGCTTCCCTCCTGTGGCAGCAACTCGAGGACTTTAAGGAATCACTAGCAGCGGGCTCTGATCTTCTAGGTATCACTACTGTTTTCATGGTTTCTTTCTCACTATAGAAACATCAGAAATCACAGAAAAGGATGATGGGCTGTAAAAAACTGGCCATAATTTCAATATTAGGGAAAAACATTGTTGACAGCTACTTGATCTGTCTGCAGGTATTTTTCTATATACACAATCATATTGTTTGGTCACCCCTCCCCCTCACATTAATAACCTGCATCTTTCTCTTTGGAAGTATTTATATCTAATCAGCTATCCATGTAGGAGAGTCGCTAGATGAGGAAAGTTGAACTTCTAAGTCTTTTGTGCCCACGAACGTCTCAGCAGGATCAAAGAGATTACAGGTAAGCTTCAACTACCTGATTTCCACATTATTAGCCATGCTACTTCCTTCCCACTTGCATGGCTTTATCTTCTTTTTCTGAGACTTTACTCTCTCTGGTTGCAGCCTTCTCTATGGTCTCTCAATGTCTTATCCTCTCTCCCCATGGGCCACATTTCTTCTATTCATTACCTTATATGGTTGCATTGCAGTTTTACAAGAGTTAAAAACGGATTATATTCCACAAAATTATAGATTCAATCTTGATGTGAGGTTTCTGAGTCAAAAGAAGAGTCAGCTAAATGAGCTCATCCAGCAGCAAGGCCAGGGCCTTGAGGTACAAGTGGGAACGAGGGACCTGCTGAGACAGCAGGATTGGATCTCCGCATAAGAAGTCAAGCGCTAGCTTCCACAATGAATCAGCTATATCTCTTCCCTGATACAGTCTTTGAAAGTAAAACTTCTCTTTAACCACCTATGATAGCTATGACAACTTCCAGCTAAACTCTGCTGAACCCTCAGGACAAACTCTTCTCTCCATCTGCTTTTCCCATTGGTTCTTGGCTAAGAGCTTGCTGTCAATGCTGTCTGACAGCCATCAACTATAACGGTCTAGCAGAATTAGACATTATAGTGCTACAAGGCTCAGAGAGCTATCAGACTAGATGACTTTATCAGCATCTAGTATCTACACACTGCAAAAGCAGAATCTTCTTCACTTGATTTCCGGTTTACAATCGTAATTCGCAGTTCTTGATTAAACTTCTCACCAGTGTTAATGAAACAGCAGAATGAAACCACATGAAACAAACTATGTGGAGAGAAGGGAATATTAGTTACTATGGTATTTAATATGATAAAAAAAAGCTAAAAAAAAGTTAAATTTTAACCATAAAAGACTGAATCCAAGTTTCTGATTAGCGTCAGTTGTAAGATAGCAAATGAACAAAAAACCCAGAAATCTTTATCTCACAAGACAAGACAAAACATACATAACTAAGAACCTGGAACATAAAAGATTGATCTTAAATTTCCTTTATAGCAAGTGTATAAGAAAGAATCTTCATGAGCTCTATAAATCATTATTTCCAAATATGACACAATTACCCATAATGATATCTTAGAAAAGACATATATATATGAGCTCATGTCTAAATATTTATTTAAAAATATTTAGGGCTGTATTTAATTCCAGGGCACTTTTAATAAATCTGTTGGATTCATCCTCCTGTACAGAGACAAGAAATAAAAGGTCACAGAACATACTCAAGATTATATAATAGCTCCACATTTTAATTTGAACATACTAAAATGACTAAAGTCACAGATAGCAGGGGTCAACAATCTTTCCTAAAAGCTGGATACCCAACTAACTAAACTAGCAGATCGCAACTCTCTGTATCTCTGTAACAACTCAACTCCACCAACTCAACTCCGTCAAGGCCACTGTGATTACAAAAACAGTCACAGACAACAGACTGTGTTCAAATAAAGCTTTGTTTACACAAATAGGCAGCCCACCCACAGGCTGTAGTCCACTGACTGCTGAAGTACAGAATTACTTTTAGGCTTAGACAATCTGATCATAAAGAGATTTGCCAATGGGAACGTAAGACAGAGTAAAACTACACAAGCCCTTCTGCTTTGACAAGGACTCCAGCACTGATCTAAGAAAATATGACTTTGACACACTTGCTACAGGACACTCCTCAAATTATACCCTTCTCCACACAGATACATTACCACTGGTGCACCCTGCCTAAGAATAGTTGTGTGGCTTAAGAACAAAGCAGAATCATAAAAGTATTTATAACCTTGTATTTTTCTGTTCTTTAAAAGCTACATTTCTATTCTTAAAAATTTCTCTGCAAATATAAAGGTTTTATTTAAGATTACTCACCCAAATCTTCCCAGAGATGCTAAAAAGGCCAGCCATTCCAGACATCCTAAAAGAAAAAAAAGAAACATAGAGAAACACTGGCTACCCATACCACAGAAAAAACCGAGCAAAGCAAAGCTGAGGTCGGTGGTGCTTCCTCTCCATTGATACTGCTATTTGTTTTGCTGTTTATTGTTCTCTTCTAGACTCGCCTCTGCTTTTACAGAGGTTAGACTCTGAGGCCACGCGTGACTCACTTTTCTGAAAATACATTCTCATTCCTTGGCCCTTTATCCCTTCATTTTCCATACGGGGCAAAACCCCAACCCCAATCAGCTGAACATCTCCAGGGAAAGATCACATGCCTAGCTGACTCCCAACTATAAGGAAAGCCCAATGCTGCTCAGTCTTACATATTAAGGTTCTGAGATGACAGCTCATTTCCTTTTCCCTCTCTTCAAACCTTATACATCCTGCCCTCCCCAAGGACTCTTAGCCAACAAACACTCTTCATATATCATTGTGATATCAGAAGCCACTCCACTACCAAATCTGAGCCTAGTGCACACCGGCATGCACCTTCTCTTGTTTCAACAGGAAAGTCTATCTGCCCTCCCAGAGTCCAATTACTCCCCTTGTGCTGGAACCCTATCCCTCTTGTTCTGTTAATGACTTGCTTCTTTCTGTCATCTGTTCCACCTACATTAGCAATTTCTCTGTCCCTGCTGCATTAGTCTCCTCAGCATGCAAACATGTTCTGCTGGCTTCTACCTTTTAAAAAGAGCAACCCACAAATTTCTCCCAAGAGGGCTCCTCACTTGCCATTTCTTCTTCTGCACCACATCATTAACCCATTCAAACCTGACTTCCAGCCTCACCACTGCACTGTGACTGCTCGCCAAGACCAGGATGATCTCACCTTGCTTTATTCTATGTGCAGGTCCAGACCTGGTCTTTGCCCTCCTGGTTAACACTGGGCACAGGTAACTACTCTTTCTTTCTTCAGCACTCTTTATTTGGCTTCTAGAAAATGGTACATTGCTTCTTTTCCTTCTGCCTCATTAGTAATTGTTTTCAGTTTCCTTCTCTACTCAACTTCTTCACTTAGGAGTGACTCGTGGATCAATCCCAAGCATCTCTTTATCTTTCTTTCTAGGTCTTTCCTTCCTTCCTTCCTAAGGCTCTGAGTTCCATCTAAATGTTCCTGAATTCTCCATGAAGACCCATCTCTATGTTCCATAGCTCTACAAAGCTTGCATCTCAAACTTCTCAAATCCAGCCCGAATCCATGACTTGCTCTTTCCCAAATTAGAGCAGATACCAAGATTCACCAAGCACTCAAACATGAAACCCTACAGTTCTCACTTGAGAATCCTGCCTCCCTTCACCTTTGGCAGGTGTTCAAAATACACTTTAAATGCACTCATTTTCCACCCCCACTGCTGCCACCCTCCTCTAGCAGGGGGCAGGGGCTGGACACCATCCAGGCCTCGGTCCCTCCTCCTTCATTCTTGTGCTCTCCAATCACTTCTCCCAAGAATCAGCTTCTCACCGCATGTGCTGATAACGGCCAAGTTCCTCACTGCGGCCACAGTCCTGTACCATGTGGCTCTCACTCGACTCGGGCCTCTCCCCCTCCCTATCACTGGGCTCCCTCTGCTTGGCACTGGACTCCCCAGGCACGCCAAGTTCTTTCCCAAGCTGGGGCTTATGTGCATGCCAAACTCTTCCTGGGCCTATCCATCTCCCTGCCCTTCAACCAGGCCAGTTCTTTCTATCCTTCAGGTCTCACTTCTAATCCTCTTCTCAGAGCGAGCTCTCCTAACCGCTCTCTCTAAGGTAAACCTAAGACTCCAGTTCCTCCCTTTCTTAGGAAAGTATGTTGATCTTTAACTGCCCCATCCAGATTATGATTCTTTGTGTCCTTGATTCTTTCCTCATCTGTCCTACTCACTTAAATTTATCTGAGGGGGTTGAGGGGCTGTGACTGTCTTGTTTACTGATGAATACCCAGCACCTAAAACAGTATCTGGCAGAAAAATCAATGCTCACCTTTTTAAAGAATAAAATGCTAGAAGTGAGCTGCTTTTAGAGTAAACTGTACGCTTCCTGAATATTAATATAGATGCCACTACATGATTTACTCCTGAAACATCATACCAACTGTTCCTATTTTAGTAGGGATAGTTCTTATACCTGTATAGACTAAAATAAAATTAATTACGAATATGACCATTGAAAATTAAAACCAACTGACAAAAAAGTTATTATGGCTCAGCTTCATCTACTAAACCAAGTATTATACAGTTTACCACCACAGCCAAAACTTACCCCAGCAATACTGTGCGAGGAGGTCAAAGACATCATAGGTTTTATTTTCCATGTAAGATACAATAGCAATTCCTTTACAGACTATAAGTTAAGAAAGAGCTGCTTCTGCACCTTACCAATAATTTACAAGAAAAATAATAGCAACTGAAGTTCAACACCAAGTTTTGTAAAGAGGAAACAGTTGGCATAGCTTCGAGTAAGCACTGGAAGAAAAGCTCTTCGTCACCCACACAAATCTGGCCACTTAACTCTCAACTGACTAAAAACTACCTGAAACACATGTGAGTCAACAAAACCAGAAACGCTACTTGGGCCAGTCACAGACATGGGTGGGTTGGGTAAACAATAGCGATTATGGAGGAAAATGCAGGCTTTTAAATCTTACAGACTAACTCGACACCACTGTTTTATTTATAGCACTGGATCATCAAAAAATTAATGAGTTACGTTAGAGAAGCTGGGGATTTCCAGCCAGTCAGAGGCTCAACTGATTGCCATTTCTTCTCCAAGATGTAATTCTGTAGATCTTCAAAGATTCCTGGGCCTCGGTAACGGCGGAATATTCCATCTTTTGCACTACAGATTAAAAAAAAAGCAAAAAATAAATGAGTCAAAATAACAGGTGTTACAGATAATAAACAGTAACATAACTATTGGCCATACATGTGAATGCCACTGAAATTTTCAATTGGATCAAATGAAGGAAATCATAGTCAAGCATAAATCAGAAGGCATGCATCATTTTTAGTGTTATAAATAAGAAACTTGAAAGCTAAAAAATATTAAACATTACACTTCATCATTACAGAATTTGTATCCCTAAGCAAGGATCGTTAATCTATCAAGTTACTTTTTATTATTTGCTACCCATTATTTTTACTTTTTTTATCATGGTAAAACAGCCATTGTCTTCAGGTTAAAAATTGTATCCACATTTTGAAATTGATATTGTTCAAGTTCCTCACCTCAAAATCAACACCAATTCTGCTTAATCTCACATCCCCTTTACCCCTCTCCCCCTTTCGGAAGTCAGTGTCCCAGGGGAAAGGTCTCCAGGGCCATTTTCTCTTTTTTAGTACTCGCTCACTGCTCAGTGAGGTTGGGGTTCTGCCCGCAGGACTCCA
>RJWT010021141.1:0-17696 GCA_004365215.1 Cuniculus paca | reverse complement strand
ATTCATTCATGGGGCCGACAGTAGTTAGCCACTCCCTGTGTAATGATGGGGGGAGAGGTAGACCAGCGCAGTGAAGCCTGGTACTTGCTGTTGGGGGTGTGTTGGGGTGGGGAGGGGAAGGGAGCTCTGAGCAGATCCTGAAGGAAGTGATGAGCCATTGTATGTGTGGATAGCCAGGGCAGTGATTCTCACCTGAGGCCTCTTTCATCCCCCAGGAGACATTTGGCAATGTCCCCCACCCGGGGGAAGGGCAATTTTGCTACTAGTGTATAATGGGCGGGTTACTGCTTAGGGTTACTGCTAAGTGTCCAGCAGTGTCCAAGAATGAAGAGCTATAGATGTCAGTAGTGCTAAACATGAGAGACCCTGATCTCCAGCAAGAGTGGACACAAAGGCAGAAGGAACAGCAGTATCCGAGGCCGTGGGAGGGGGCAGGCTGGTAAGCAGGAGGCCTAGTGAGCAGCCACACTGCCTAGAGAGAAACGAGCGCGGCCCTGCAGGAGATAGCAGGTGAGCAAGGCCTGAGGTCTGCCAAGCTCGGGAAGCATTGTGAAGAGCGTGGGTTTTTAACTCAGTGAAACAGGAGGGCCCCCTAAGAGACCCGCGCAGAGGAGTAACCCGCTCTGAGCCCCTCTGGCTGCTGAGTTGTGCTGTGTCACGGGGTCTAAGTGACAGCCTGGATTACTGCGAAAGACGATGATTTGGACTGGGGCACAGGGCTTATTTTCAAGGTAAGAGTCAGAACTAAGGATGTAGGGTTCAGACTAGAAAAAGAATGGAGTGAAGTACAGCCGTGAATTCTGGTCTGAGTAACTGCTGGAAAGTTGGCATTTCCTGTGATGGAGAGTCTGGAGGTCAGGTTATGCCTTTTAGTATTAAAGATGGGCTGCCTGTTGGCCATCTGCACAGGTGTATTGAGTCATGTGGGTATTGTTATGGTATAAGTCTAAAATAGTGCTCAAAAGTCTGTCTTTGGGAGGTGGTTGGATCGTGGGGATGCTGGAATCATCAGTAGATAACCCATCGATGAGTTCTTGGCTGAATGTGCTGTGAGGAGGCAGGGCCTGAGCAGATGGGGCTGTGGCCTGAAGGATGTGTTTTTTTCTCTGGCTGGCTCCTCCCTGCTCTCTCTGCTTCCTGGATGCCGTGGTCTGAGCAACTTTCCTCTGGCGTGTCCTTCCACCATGCCGTTTCTGCCTTGGAGTTGGCCACCCAGCGGCTGAGTCCCCTGAAATTGTGAGCCAGATAAACCTCTGCTCCTTGAAGTTGCCAGTGTTGGGTCCTGGGTGTAGGGGGGTAGTGACCACTGCAGGTGTTTGTCCGGAAGTATGGCGCTTCAGAGAGAGGGCTGCTCTGGTGGTTTGGAGAGGCCCCCCCATGGTGGCAGGGAAGTCAGGAGTCAAGAGGAGATCTTCAGAGAGTGCATGCAGGCAGAGACCTAAGGGTGCTGGCCGCCATGGATGGTTTAAAGAAAGGGTAGGAATTGGGGAGCCACACGTCGAGGTGACTTTCTCTCAGGGCACAATGGTGGTAGCTGAGGGAGATGTGGTGCGGGGAGTGGTTGTTGTAGGTGATCTCTAACAGACTCCTAGGTAGAGGGAATGATCCAGAAGACAGGAGAAGCCGGTGACACAGGAGACACAGGTACCTCAGGTGCCAGGGATGCCTAATGTGCAGCAAGGAGTCACTTTCGAGCACATGCACAGGGTCCCACGGTGATGGGCGAGGAGAGCCACCAATCCAGGAGGTTCTCGATTTGGAGTGAAGTGAAAGGTTCTGGAGAGGGGAGAAAGATTGCTTTGTAGTGAGTGGTCCTAAAATGTTTCCTGAGGAAAACAGCCTTTGAGATTGGCTTGGAGGAAGTTACATACCAAGCTATATGATTCATTCTGTATTGGGCTTTTTGTATGTCCTCTGTGTTCACTTTGCGTATCACCTGCCAAGATTTCAATATGAACTTTAAAGTCCATTTTTTTTTGCATTTTTAAAATAAGAAACGAAATGCTTTTTAAATTTTAACCATCTAAGGAACCCTTAATATGAAGTTCTCTTACCCCAAAGTAACCTTTGCCTTTTCTCCTTTCTCTGATTTCAGGAACAGACGCTAGCCCTTAGGAAGGAAGGGATTGGGGTTGTTTTGGATTCCGAGCTGCCCCACCTGATCGGCATTGACGATGACCTTCTGAGCACTGGAATCATCTTGTATCACTTGAAGGTAGAACCTGCTGAAGTGGAACATTTTAATTTCGTTTCCAGTTTTCAATTTAGACATTAGCAAGCTTTAATATAGTACTTTACGGCCATGAATACAACTATTAAAGAATATATACAAATCTTTGAGCCCGTTGGGGGTTCGCCGCAGTTCATTGGAATTCTGTGGTCTTTGATGTTCCCAGGTTCATGTTAAGTGGTTTGAAAGCTAAATGGTGAGTCAGTCATTTTGGCTTCATTTTGCAGAAGCAGGGAAAAAGAGGCAAGGAAGAAAAAGGCAGAAAGACAGAGGAAGTAACCGTTAAGATGCCCAGGGCCGGAATGTATTGTGTGTGCAGTTCCTGGGTCCTTGTGGTCATTATCAGTTTGTGCCTCCTGTCTTTATTGCTGGGTTTGGTTCTGAGTAGGTTATTCAGGTCCAGCCAGCAAAGTTCCACTCCGATGGTTGTGCCAGTGGCGTTGGTTTTAATGTCCTCTCTGATCTATGACCTAAACTGGGAAGCATGCTACACTGGCCTCCTGTGTACCTTACCTTCAGATACACACAGTGAAAAGTCAGCCCTGGCCGTGGTAGGGTGCCTGCCCAGCAAGGATTGGGGACGTCGGCGACACTGCTGGCATGAGGGAACTGGTGACCCATGCCGGGTAGAAGCCTAAACGAGGCTGAGCAGCAGCTTCAGCGGTGACGCTGTCATTTTCCACACCTCAGGGCTGTGCGCGGGGCCTCAGTGAGTCCTCCCTGCGTGGAGACTGCGCCCTGCCCCCAGCGCGCCCATCTGGGTGGCTGTCAGTGTGCTGGTGTTCAGTGGGGAGAGGGGACCAGGCACCCTGTTTTCACTAAGGGACGTTATTTGACTTTTCTCCCCAGGAAGGTCAGACATTTGTTGGTAGAGAAGACGCTTCCGTGGAACAAGATATTGGTGAGATTCATCACTTTTCTCTTTCCACTCAATTTTTAAACGCGTATTTAATGAACTTTCTTTCAAACCACACTGGAGTAATTATAAAAAGAGGTATTTTCAAGTATGGTACCGGTCAGTAGAGTATATGTATCTCTGTAAGTGTGAAGAGTACTCAATAAACAGCAGCAATTCATTTAGTGAACCAAATGGAACTACGCATTCCTGCTGCCACTCTACCTACATTTCTCCCTGTTAGGTCTTTCAGTTGTCACAGCGAGATAGTGATTGATGAAAATATACCAAAGGCCACAGAAAATTTACAGCCTTTTCCAGGGAGCGTGTAGACACTTCTCTGTACATGAATGGCGACACAGTGGAAGACACTGTAGCCATCATGTGCAGGAAGGCCTGGCTTGGTGCATTCCCTGGGGGTCTTCACAAGGCCCATAAACAACCAGTGGCTGGAGCTGAGAAGACAAAGGCCAGCCAGGCCTCCAGGGCATCACGTAGGCGGTTTGTGGAGGAGAGGGCAGTGTGGTGGATGCATGTGTGTGTGGCACAGGTTGGGATTGGCAGGGGAAAAATTTTGATATCTCAGATGTTTTGAGACTTGCTTGCTGTGAACCTGTTTTGTTGCCCAGTGTAAGCTATTAATCAGTCCAATCCCAGCACGTTCCTGTGCGTATTCCCTATTAACCGTGGATAGCCGGGGAGAACTGCAAACCAACCCCAGGCCCACAGGTTCAAGCCTTATTGAGTTGGCCTTGGCAGCAGGCTGCTGCTTGAATTATGCATCTATCCTTCAGGGTAGCTGAAAATGGTGAAGATTGGTAAGAACACACGCTCTCCGTGCCTGGAGGAGTTCAGAAGTGCAGTGTGTGGAGGGAGCGGAGCTGTGTGCTCTGTATTCTTGGTCACTGACCAAGAACTTGGCTTCCAAACATATATTTCTTCTGTGCCGGGCCATTCTGCAGGCAAGAGTAACCAAGATAGTTGTGATGAGGGAGACCTTAGCAACCATGTGCTCCGAGAGGCCTCAGAATTGGCACAGGTTATGGCCACGGGTCTCTAGCACAGCTTCTAGAGACTTCTTGGGCCTCCCAAGATCCTTGCCAGGCCAAGTCTGCCTCTGATTTCTGTTGCTGTAACATGTTGTCTATAAGTGTGGGGATCATCCTGAGTACTAGACCCAGAGAGCCTCTACCGGTCCATTTCTCTGTGTGCTTTGGGTGAGTTCTAGAAAAAATTTATTCAAAATCAAACAGAGCAGTTCAGTAGTACTGAGTTGTAACAAGTTACTCGACCCTGCTCTCCCTGAGCAAAAAAGAAGTGGATGCCCTAGAACTTGTTTTCTGGTGCAGGTTCTGTCTGAACACTGAGCTGACAGTCAAACGGTTCCTCCATTTTCTCAGGAGTCCTACATTTTAGTTCTCTTCCTGAGGATAAATGTTCACTTTACAATCCTTTTGTAGGAAAGAGAATATTGAAAATATAAAATCAGTAGCTAAGTGCTTGGGCACCATTGTGGTAGATACCAAAGGGGGAAAATAAAAGCTTTCTTCTTTGTTTTTCCAACTTAGTTCTTCATGGCCTTGACTTGGAGAGTGAGCACTGCATCTTCGAAAATGTTGGGGGGACAGTGACACTGATACCCCTGAGTGGGTCCCAGTGCTCCGTGAATGGTGTCCAGATCGTGGAGGCCACACATCTAAATCAAGGTATCTGGTCCTTGGATTTCAGAGTTCTTTGTATATACTGTTCAAGGAAATAAGGTGACGAGGCAGTGTGTGAACACCCACATCTTAGAATTAACTACTGAGTAGGTATAAAAGGTGAAGACTGTTTGCTTTATTATGCTATTTTTTTCTTCTGTTTTGCTGGAGGGCTTCTTTGTAATACCCATTTTCTTATTGAATTAAACATGAACATATATGTAGTTATTTTAAAAGTTATTGCCATTGTGGAAAATGACATCAAGGTGTTTTTTAAAGTTAAAAAGTACTTCTCATATACAATACTTCAGCACAGGAGTTTCTTTTAAGAATTTTATTTACATTATTTATGTGTTTTTATGACTCGTTATACATAGAGGATTTGGTGTTGTGTCTTTTTGTCTTTGGAAATAATTTCGATATTAGAAAAAAGGTGCAATAATGGAAAACAGTATTTTAATTGCAGAACCATTTGAAAGTAAATGTCTGTGTTGGCTTCCATCACTGTAACAGTCATGGAGGGTACTCAGCCTGCAAAGAGAAAAGCTGTACTTTGGCTCACAGTTTAGGAAGGTCCCATCCGTGATCAACTGATTAGATGGGGCCTGCAGCAGAGCAAAGCTACTTCCCTCATGCCAGGAAGTTAAAGAGAGGAAGGGAAGAGGCTAAGATTCTGCTGTGCAGTCCAGGGGCACACTCCGTTGCCTGAACACCTGTCCCCAGAGCCCACCTCTCAAGACTTCTACCATTTCCCATTCATGCTACCCCTGAGACCAAGCCTTCAACACATGGGATTTTGGGGGACACTCAGAATCCTAACTGTAGTGTTACTACATCACCCTTGAATATTTCCCTGTATATTTTCTTTACAAAGTCACGTTCTCTTAAATAGTTACAGTACAATATCCAAACTACGAAACTCAGGGTGGAGCATTCCTACCATCTCTGATCCTGAGACCCTACTCACATTTTTCCATTTGTCTCAACAGTGGACAGTACCAGTCCAGCATTGTGTATTGAATCTGGGAGACACATCTCTCCAGGCTCTATTGGTCTAGAACAGTTCCTTGGTCTTTCTCTGACTTTTTTACTTAGGCAGTTTTGAAAAGTGCAGGCCAGATACATTGTAGAATTCCCTGCTACCTGCATGTAGTATTTATCTACTAGGTTATCATGATCCTACTGAATATATATATATTTTTCTGTGAACATCAGAGAACCGACACTGTTTTTCCTGTCCCATCTCATGATTCTCATTTGCTTACTGTACCCCATAGTTGAGGCAGAGTTGGCCAGACTTCATCGTTGTGAAATTACTCTTCACCCCTTTTGTTGTTAATCAACATATTGGGAGTGCACTTACAGATCATAAACATCTTTTATCATACCTTTTTTACCCACTGGTTTTAGAATTCGTGTGTTTTTCTTTTTCTGAATTATTTTGATGATTGTCACAAGGTGGCTTTATTATTTTTCTCTACATTTATCAGTTGACCATTTACTATAATAGAAGCTTTCTCTTTTTGCCATTTATTTATTCATTTACTTATCTGAATCATCTGCAGTCATAGAGCTTGCTGTCTTCTGTAGTAGACTCTGGTATGTTTTTCCATTATGTATTTTGATGTTCAGATTGTTCCAAATTTGGCTGCTTGGAGTTGCTTCAAGCCATGTCCTTTAGGCTCGCCTTCCTCTGTGAGCTCTTGCTTACTTTCTGACACATTATATTCTAGGCTCATCTTGTACTTTCCATGCTCATCCTGGAATCCACCAGATCTCCAGAGAGCACTGGTTCCTTGTAGAGTACGAAATGTTTAATATGGGTGCTGTCTGGAACTTAACATGTAGTTTGGGGATTATCTTTTGCCCTCTGCACACCCTATTAAAAAAAAAAAAGAAGATTACTAGCTTATATTTAGTTTGAAGAAATTGCTTATGTCTCTAATTCTCTTATGGATTAAAGCTTGGTAGATAATATATCTCTCATGCAGTATTTTACTAAGTTTTTTATTTTAAACTTTTGCCTAAATGGAAAGTCCATATTAAGAATATGTATATATTCAGTTTAGTGACTCAGGTTAAGAGCTACATTTTGAACTTACTATCATCCATACGACTTGTGCCACTAAGAGAGGGGTAGCACTAATTGGTATTGAAGGTTAATTGTTGGACTCGTCTTTCCCTGAGGGGTGCTCTTAATTGTTTTATTACCATGCTGCTGTGGTTTTCAGATCAGATGGGCTTGAGTTCCTCTGGCATTCAGCTGTGCTGCCAGCCGCTTTCTCAGTATCACTGTTAATGAAATTGACATAAAAATGCTTTGTTCCAAGGTGTTAAAATGCTGTGCGCTGAGTATAAATGTCATTAACAAGTCTTAGGGCAGTGAGATGCAAGATGACTTTGTGATTCAAGGCGTTACACGAACAGAGCAAGATTGTAACTTTATTTTTCTAGTTTTACTTTTACAAACTTTAACAGTGAAAGAAAGGTTCTATCCAGTCTTTCAGAAATTATGGATTAGAATCCTCTACCTACTGTATCTTGGTGTTTAAGGACTATCAAAATGAGAATTGGACCGTACTTTTAAAACACAGTGGTATTTTGTGTTGTTTGTGGTAAAGACAATATACAGTAAAAATGAAGATGTGCACAGGACTGAGGAAGAGTGACTGCTGGAGAGGAGGGAGTTGTTTTAGGGTTTGCAATTCCTACCGAAAGATTGCCACCTGAATCTGTGAGCTGTTACTAAGGAAAAAAAGGGCTAAAGCAGAAAAGTATGCAGACTTCATTAGAACATAGTAAATGTAGAACAGGATTAAACACAACAGGACTTTTGTACTTAAAAACCTATCTTGGCTTTTCCCCAGGAAAAAAAATTTTTTTAAGTAAATCACAGTATTTCTGCACAGTCATGTTCTCACCTAGGTGATTTCTGTAAAGTCAGATCTGCTGAATAACAGGTAGAAGCTAAGACTTTTTGAGATGAACTCTGGAGTAACGGTATAGCTGCCGTATTGGAGCAGAAGACTGGACCAAAATATTGCAACAAATTGTTCATTATCGCTCATGCTCACACGCATGCCTGTCCCTCTGAAACTTAAATCATATGTCTGTGCTGCTTCATCTCCTTAGCTTTTCTGGCCACATGTGGATTGTACACCCACACCTGGGTGTCCGTGAGGTCCAGCCTCCTGGCCTCCCACATTTATTGTCCTAATCCCAGTACCTGGTTTATTGAAGGCCTAGGACCCTTCCTCAGCCAGTGTCTCTTAGTACTTAGAATAGACCTCATTGGTATCTGGCCCATTGATTGGATCCATGGTCAAAATAAGAGTTTTCCTTTTATAGAAGGAAAAAAATATACGTCAAAAACAGAATATGTAGATCCATGTTAACCCAAGATACAAGAATTTCTAGCTACATTGATTCTATAATTAACTGGCTTCCTGATTTACCTTGTATTACCAGCAGCATCGAGTTTCACTACCAATTTCCAGTATATGCTGATATTTGATGTTCAGATATCTCTTTACAAGCAAATTACTTTCATTTAAAAATGTGTTAGTTGGGCTGTCCCATTACAAACCAGGAGTAGTAATTACCACTTCTTTATCTAGATCACTTAACGTACAAGAATGTCAGGTAATAGATTTATCTGAATTTAGCAGATTGTCACTACCAGGGGCAAGTTTTATACCTGTGTCTGTTAATTGTCTTCTTCCAGATTCATAAACTATTTTTCCTGCATTAAATTGCAGGAGATTTTTTTCATTTCACTAAAATGAAGAGCACTTGCTAGTGCTAGGAGCATGGGTTAATGACACATGCACAGGATATTGCCAAAGCCCTGGTGTATGATGCTTTTCTCCTCGTCCTTTTTGAGTGCATAGGAAAAATAGCATTATATCGGACCAGGCTGTCTATTGATGTTTTCTTCAAAGCTTGGCCCACCTCACTCCTATGATCCCATAATCTGAGTCCACACAATGATTCCATGGAAAGAGAAAAGTGTGAATTTGACCGTGATGTTTTACCCATAGACTTGGAGCTCTTCTTGGTGGAGGTTTAGACCCTAGAATTTTTTTCCCCTCCATATACCTAATATGAAATGGTACAACCGTCAAGTATATTGTAACTCAAAAGCTACTCCAGCATTTGTCCTCAAATTGCTAGGAATAACTCTCTTGTTTTAATTATTTTTTTCTTTTTACTATGACATGTTTTTTTAAAGCTGATGATTGTTGAAAGTAATTAATTTTTCCATTCCTATCAGTGAATGCCTTTGGTCTTCTAGCTGGTTTGTCAGATCCATTGAAGATTCATCTCTCATTTTAGAAGTGCCACAGGAACTTCATCTGGGAAATTCACACTTAGGTGCATTTGAATGTGTCATGCTTGAGTGCCAAAATATATTTGCATCTATTCAACTGCTCTGAAAGAGGAAACGGGATTGTCTGCAGAGTGGAGCTGAGGCGCCTTTGATAAAATTTTCATCTGCTGGAGGGCTGCCCTGAGTTGTTCAGTGGCAAATTAAAGAAGACTTTCAGTGGAGCAGAAAGAGAAATAGATCTTCTGGTGGTTTGGCCAAGGTATCTAGTTAATACAAGCAACCTTGTGTACGCTACACAGAGCCAGCGGATACCAGTGTCTGTCCCCAGTGGACTCCCTCGTACTTGTCCCTCGGTACCCATCAGATGTCTTCCTCATATTAGAGACTTGAAAATCTGATACCAGTTGCTCACAGGGGCTGATTGCAGTGGGTATTTTTGAACACCAAAGCCCAGTTATTCTTGCACCCAAAGCTCGGGCGGTTCCCCAGACCAGCCATGTCAGCATTTCCTGAGAACCTGTCAGAATCGCACCCTAGGTCTGGGAATGTGGCCCAAGTGGTCTGGCTCTGGTTTCTGCAGGTGATTCTGATGCACGTTTGAGTAGAACTAACAAAAACCAGTCATAGCAAAATCAGCTTGAGCACATGAGATAATTACCTGGCAGCCCCTTCTTGCGGCTTTCTACCTTTGTCTCACTGATTTGTTTATGATTTCCCTGTTCCTTTTAAGCTTCATGATCTACATAGGGCTTTATAATGTGCTTCAGCATAAATTTCTTGAAGTTTACTTGTCTGAACTTAGGCTTCTGGCATCCATAGATTTTTGTCTGTCACCAGATTTGGGGAATTTTCATCCATTATTTACCGTTTTTTTTTTTTTTTTTTCTGTTTTATACCCTTTTTTCTCTTGTTCTGGGACTCCAATAACATGAAATTGAAATATTTTGGAAATATCCCTGGGCTCTATTTTTATTTTTACTAACAGTTAATAAGTAGCATTGTTGGTAACAAATGAATACGCCTACTGACCTTGTCACATCTTGCGTATAGATGCCTCATTCAGTCATAGGTTGGCCTTTTTCAGAGCCTGGATCTAGCGTGTGTGATGCTGGGTTTAAAGCTGTGTGTGTTGTTATTAAATCACTCCATGGTTTGGTTTGGCACCACCCTAATCTTGGTAGCCTGGATACAATGTAAAAGGCATAGGAAGATGCTGTTAAGGCCCCTTGCTTTCTTTGCTTCCTTCTGCCTGCCATGGACTGCTTCTCCTCCCTGGTGTCTGTCTGCCATGCCAGCCTGCCTTGGAGCCAGCCAACTGTGGTTTGAAACCTCTGCAAACTGTGAGCCAAAAACACTTTAACTTTGGGCATCAAGTATTTTATTTCAGGAACGAGAAGAGTAATCAAGACGAGTTAATGGAAAGAAAGTCACTAATTGTACGGCCACTTATAAATCCTTCCATTTGGCACCGTGGGCATGATTGTGTTATCATCTATTGTCTTAAATTGCCCTCTAGTTATTTTACACACTTCCTGATTTTCTGTAGTAAGGGCAGATGTGTTCCATACTGGAAACACTTTTTGTTTCTCCCCATGAGGTTTTAAGAAGGGAAATTAGCCCCCAATATTCGATGCAAACTTTAAAGATTTCCCTTTGGGGTGGGACTGGAGCACCTTGAAATTTTACAAAAGGCTATACTCACCTGATGCACAGTCGATCAAATAATTCTTGATGGCTTATCTAGCTAGAAACATCAATAGTAGAGATTGAAAATCAATTTTCTTTTTTCTCTAGACTCCTAGAGTTTAAGTTTGCAGTTTTCACTTTACCAAGAATAAACAGGGCTTACAGTGATTTATCTATTGCAGGAAATTATAAATCCATATTTGAATTATAAATGTCAAAAAGGAAAGTGACAGGGTCCATGTGGCTTTTTGGTAAGGTGTCGGGTGCATTTATACCTTTGACAAATGCCAATTGATAATCTGGCGGCATCCTTTGATGGTAATGCCTGCTCCAGTATCAGATTAGTGCAACATGCTGGTCATTCATGCCCAGTGCCATGCCATACCACGGATCCTAGTTGAATTCATTTAGTGAAATTTTCTTATGTACCACAAACACCATGCCAGATCTTAATTTCCCATATTCTAGATAAAGTATCATAATTCAGGTGTCTTAAGTAATAAAGTCAGTGTTATGATAGTCTAAGCATATTGCTTAATCTGTTCTTATGTACTGACATATGTTGTGAGAAATTAGACTATCAGGACCCCTAAATGACGCCATCACCGTAATTTATTTCAATAAAAGTATTTGTAGGACATTTTAATTTAGAAGGAAAGTTACAACACATAGTTTCTCACTTGGATCAGGCAGCAAAATAAGGACTTACACATCCTCCTTCACCCCAACTTCTCTGTGGTATTTCAAAAAATTTTATGCCCCTGTAGAGCCCAGCTTCTCCAACTGTCACATCTAAGATGAAAATTCATCCTCCTCAGAGCGTTCTTCAGAGGCAGTTGATTGTATCCTGTCTGTGGTCTGCGTGGGACGGGGGTGGGTTCCAAAGTGATGAAAACACGGAAGTGCAGGACAAAGGCCCACTGGTTTCATTGCACCGCGGTCACTTAGTTCATGTTCCTTTGCACTGGAGAGAGTGTAGTTGTCTGTCTATTGTCATTTATAACCCAGAATAGCGTCTCTTGTGTATCATCGCCTCCAAAATACTCATGTGGCAGCATTTAGTAGAAAAAAAGTTTATTTATACAGTAGCCTTCAGAAATTTTCATATAAAATTTGAGGAGGAAGATACAGTACTGTACTTAATGGTGATACTCATAATTGTTCTCTATACACTGCTTAGAAATCACAAGAAACATTTATATGCTTATTCTTTGAGCTTACTTGAAATATTAAAATTAGAAAATCTCATAAAACCAACAATCGTTCACAGAGATTTAAATGAAGCTTTTTATCTTACTTTTTTTTGGTAATAAATGGCTTTGTCTCCCCTTTTACAATGTCATTTCCCCTCCATTCCCTTTTAAGGCCGTCTGGAATTTGTCTGTCCTCAGGTACTTAACAAGCTCTGAAGTAATCTCAAAGAAGCCATCATATATTTCAAGGAGGTTTAGACATGCTCTCAAAATTACAAATTAAGTGTATCACAAAAAGTCCATCTGCTGCGATTAATCTCGTTAACCTCAGAGGAAGAAGCAGTTAATAGTTAAAAAGGATTTAAAATCTGGACAAGACCTTAGAAATTGTCCTGTTTGATAAGCAGGTGAGGAGACTGATTTCTAGAGTGGTTACCACCCAACTTATCCTTGGCCATCCCAAGATCGCTGGGCAGCACACAGGCTCTGGGTCTCACACCATTGCCCATTCTCATTCATGTGTTTTATTCATTCACACATTTATTTATTCATTCACTCATTAATTCATTCTTCTATTTTCTTCATCTTGCTTACTGGTTTTTTAGCGCATTCATCTGTCTTTTTTTAAAGAATACTCATGAGTTTTAACAAAAACTAAACATCCCATAGGGTGGACCCTCCCCACCCTGACTACTGCCAGCACTATCTTTTTCATCCATGGTCTTCTCAAAGGGCCTGTTGTACGCATTAGATCTGCATTTCCTTAATTCTCACTCACTCCTTAGCCTCTTTGTCCTGGCTTGTGGCTACTTCACATTAAGCTCTCACCAAGCCTACCACACCAGTGTGGCCTGATGTCTTCATTTTAGGAGATCTCTCAGCAGACTTCTGCATTACAGGCCTCTTCTTCCCTTGGCTTCTGAGGGCTTCCTTCTCTCTCCGATGCCCTTCCTCTATTTCCTTTGCAGTTTTTTCCTTCTTGGCATTGAAGACCAGCATTCCCCTGGGTACCCAGGCTTAGGTCCTCTTCCCCTCTGCCTCCCTTTTCTCTCATTGGGTGATATTCTCATATTTGTGGCTTCATCTATTAAAGCTTTGAAATACATAAAAAGAAATAGTGTGTGTTTTCCTAATATCTTTATACATGTATATAAATGCTTATATAAACACACACATCCATAGTAATCAGGTAGGTAGGTAGATATCCCAGGGCTTATTTCTTAAGAGTGTCTTGGACCCATAGTTTTATTTGCTGAAGGCATCTCAGATTCTCTTAAAACCAAAACTGAGCTTTCTCCCCCACCCCAGCCTTGGTCCTTTTCCAGTGTTTGAGTCTGTGTGGTTACACAGCTGGTAATGCAGCATGCAGGTGGTGTCTTACTCGGCTCCCTTCTCTTCTCTGTCTGCAGCTATCATGGAATCCAGTGGATTTTGTCTCTTGAGTCACTTCCAGGCCTGTTTGCTTTCCTCCTTCACTACCTCTCCCCCATCCCAAAGCATCATCATCTTTGACCCAGATGGCCATGTTAGCCCCTGCATTGTCTCTCAACTTCTACTCGTATTCCTCTTCAGTCAGTTGAATGATCTTCCTGAAACTAATCATGTTGTGCTGTTGTGGAGTTTTCTGATTGCAATTAGATAAAAGACAAATTGCTTTACTATATCCTGAAGGATTCGGGGTGTTCACTCCCTGCCTCTGTCAAGCCTTGTTTTATGCAATAAGATTCGTTGTGTCCTCTCCAGGCCACAGGGCTGTCTTCCAGTCTCTCTCACTTGACACAGGCCCTTCCTGTGTGCCTTTCTCCCCACTCATCCTCAGCTTGTTTAAAGCACCTCTTCTCTCAGGGAACACTTGTCCTAGACACCCTACAACAGGGTCCCCTTCCCTCGCTCTGTGAGCCCTGAGCATGGCTCTTTCCTTCCGTTACAGCTTTGTGTTTATCTTACTTTTCGTCATTGCTGAGACAAAATACACCCAAAGTTAAAGGAGGAAAGGTTTATTTAGCTCACAGTTTGTAGAGGTTTCAGTCCAAAGCTGGCTCCAAGGCAGGTTGGCATGGGAGACAGGCATCACAGAGGAGAAACAGTTCATGGTAGGCAGAAGGCAGCAAAACAGCAAGGAAGGGACCCATAATGGTGTCTTTCTGCCCCTTTTATATTGTATTTAGGCTGCCAGGGTTAGGGCAGTGCCAAACCAATCAGTGGGGTGATTTAGTAATCACCCACCCTTAATCCCAGAATCACACATCCTGGATCCAGGCAGCTCTAAAAAAGCCCCACCTATGACCACATGAGGCTTTGGGGGGACATCTAGACTCAAGCCATAACTGCATTCATTCATCTAATTACTGTATCTGACTACTTGGTTATTTACCCCTCTTTGCTATTCTCAGTTTCAGCTCCACAAAGAAAACTGTGCATTGTGTCTGGCTTGCTCAACTGTGTGTTCTCACAATGACTAGTGTTCAGTAAGCATTCACTAAGGGTTTGCTGAAGAAATGAATGAACAGCAAGGCTGTGCAGAAATGAAGCAAATTTTTAATTCAGTGTAAGGCACATACAGGAAGGGGAGGCAAACCTTGCTTCATGCAGCCCCTTCACATGCTGGCCAGTTGACACACATTACTTAGATGGAAATAATGAATTGTCATGCATAGTTTTGCTTTTTTCTTTTACTCCTTAAAGGGCTTGCTAATGTGTGTTTTATGCAAATACCATGGGTGGCAAGATTATTTTCAGTGATTTAATATGACTTGAAATATGTCTCTGAAATACTATTCTATTTTCCTATTAACATATTTTAGCAATTTTCAACTTGCATGGCCAGGCATTTGATTAACTGAGGAAAAAAAAAAAAGAATTGGATTTAATGTAATTAACACCTGGGATTTGATTGCCTTATTAATCTCTAATGTAACTTTAAGAGCATCAAATATACATATATCCTAGACATGGCTGCTTAACTTTTGACTTTTGGTGAGGCACATAGCTCTGAGTCTGAGCTGTAAAAAGCATGGGAAGCACCTTTCTTAATTATAGTAATGGAGCCTTCCCATTATTGAAAAATATACAAATGCTATTGCACATGATGGAGATAAGCAGAGAGATGAATGGATAATAACCACTGATGGCTTTCTGGGTCTTCTCAAACTGTCTTCGGCTTTTCAGATGGGTTCTGTTTCTGCTCGATAGTGACAAGCACTACCAGACTTGAGTCGCTGTCTCTGGTGATGGTCTGGACGAGTTAGGTTCTAGCCATGCATATGCAAATCCTTTGAGACTTCTAAGATGCCACACTGCATATACAGGGGATGTCCTGGCTGAAGCTCAGAAATGTGTGCCTGGATTTCGGATATGACCTGCAGGGTTCCAATGCAGGTGTCCCTCAAGTGAGAGGCTGGTGACTGTGGCCAGCCGGGGTTTAGGGGCCTAGCCCCTAGGAGGTAGTCATCAGCAGCCCACGGACTTGGGCCGAGTGGCACCAGAGATCTGCTGATACTCCATCTTCACATTTGTCCAGGGTGGAATGTGAAATCACTAGGCTTTTAACTATTGGCAACTGATCCATACGGAACACAGAAAGTATGTCTAGAAGGTGAATTTTACCACTGTCCACCAGTTTGTGACCTCTGGTCAAAACTCTACCCTGCTGTCCTGACCCACAATGTCTGTTTCTGCTACATCTTTCCAGTGTCAGTTCTTGCTGTATTTTGAGTGGACTTGACTCTGTCCTCTGCCTCATGCCCAGCAGGCCAAGCTTCTGTCTGACCCCAGCCGCTCCTTGCCTTTTCCCCATAGAGCACATCTCTGTGCTCTGCCTACCCAGTGAGACCCAGCCACAGTCCTCAGGTCTATGTCCAGCTGTTCCAGCCTGCACTGTCGCTAAGGTGGTAGACTTGTAATCACACTCGCTGTACTGTATTTTTCTAGACAAAGACTAAGCATGGGGATTTGTCCAGGGGTGTTGTAGACACTCAGGTGTTGTAGGGCCGTATAGGGTAGCAGATCACTTCTGTAGTGTTGCTTCTCTTACTTCCAGTAGCAGGGAGCTTACTGCCCTCCAGGCCGCCTGTGCTAGCTGGGGGCACATCTGAGCTGAGAAGGGGTTGGTTTGCGTTATCAAACTGGAACCCCCACCCCCACCCCTTTACCACACAGGCCTTTGACTTCATTATCCTTGTGTATTTGCTTTGAATTCTGTTGGTTTCTGTGCAGTTGCTTTATGAATAAGGAGCTTTTCTTAAGAGTCTAGTCAAGCCAAAGGAGCCTTCTAGTTTCTTCAGTGTCTAATGTGGCCATCTAAATTTTAATGGGGTTTTGATGAGGTTAGTTAGTACATTTCCTTGAAAGTAGATGATACATGTCTGTAGAAAGTTTCTTTTCTTCAAACTCTGAGGGTCATTGTAGCAATAGTTACCTAAACTCTGCCAATTTCACTGTTTCTTTTTGAAAGCACTTTTTTTTTTTTTACATTTCGACTTTTATCAGCATTAATAAACATTTACTAAATTGGTAACCATATGCTTTGGTTGATGTTAGGTCTCTTTAGAGAGCTGTTTTTATCTCCTTCCAAACAATCAAAAGTCTAATTACTTCTGTATTAGGCTTTGAATCTCATAATAGGTTGTAAGACTTAGATACTTCATTTCTACATAAATTATCATGAGTATTATGACATCCAGCTGTAAAAATAAAAGTATTCACAGATTTGAAATTTAGCTTATGTAAGCAGACTTTGGTGACTAAAGCTTTCCCTTATTATTTTATGATACACTGAAAATTTAATGTCAGCTTTAGAATTCCATCATTCCTTGGTGTCGTCAGCTGACCAAACTGCTCACCATAATTCACTGCTGCTTTTGTGTTCTCAGGTGCTGTGATACTCTTGGGAAGAACCAATATGTTTCGTTTCAATCACCCAAAGGAAGCTGCCAAGCTCAGGGAGAAGAGGAAGGTGAGGGCGCACCATCTCCAGGAGGAGCTTCCAGTCTGCAGTGGGGGTGTGGGTGTCCCCGGTGGTCCCAGCAGCCTGGCGTTTCGGGGTACAGACCTCTGAGAGGTAGCTGTGTAAGCTGTAGGCAGCTGTCGATATATAGACAGTTTGCTTGCTGGCGGGTGATTGGCTGATGAAGTAGCAGAGTAAGTAAATGGGACCCAGAGCAAGCAGAGCAAAGCACTGTGCTAGAACCTTCTCTTCAGTCTTCTTCTCCTCATCCAATTCATTGAGCCTCATTTTGCATTAAGTGGAGAGTGACTTCCATTTAGCAACCATCTGAGGAAGTAACCCAAAATTGGAATCACTCTCTTCCCAAATCAGCCCCGGTAAATTGGATTTTTCCCTGGGATGTGAAGCAGAGCGGGGCGGAGGTAGGACAAGTGGGAGCAATTCAGTTTGGTGGGGTGGGGCCATCCAAAAGGTACACAAGGAGGGAGGTGGTCCGAGAACCAGAGAAAGAAGGGAAGAAGTCAGAGGGGAAGACACCTGCCTAGGGCATCTTGGCTGATCCTCGGTGACAAAGACAGTGAAGGCCACAGCTAACGTTTGGATGCGCTGGAACTGTGCTCGTGTTCTGCGTATCTCCTGCCACTTTATCTGCACAGATACTGTCGTCAGGCCGCTGTTGCAGATTACTGAGAAACTAGATGAAGGCCGACTTCCCCT
>RJWT010021140.1:0-17700 GCA_004365215.1 Cuniculus paca | reverse complement strand
AGAAAATGCAGTATTCAAACCTTCCAGGAGGTAAAAATCACCAATAATTAACCAACTTCTACCTAGTTTTAGATTAAAACTTTCACATGCAATTATAAGAGTATGCTACAATTGTTTTTAACTCACAAAGCCATTAAGCTTTGGTTGCCACACAACTTCACTGTGTTTGAAACATGTAAGTCAGAAAAAATTCCCTGTAGTTATACTCTCGTTTCCTTCCATGACTGTACAAAACACAAAGACAGTACTTCTTTCAGGCCTGAGCTAACATGCTTTTTATATTTTAAGACATCAGGAAAAGAACTTCTGTCAGAAAACTGGTCTTGGGAAAGGGCATCAGATGGATGAGCTTGTTTTGTGCGGACAATTCAATGAGGCCTTCTTTATAATTCACCAGCAGCACAACAAACAAGGGATACCCCAAGCTGACACAGCACTTATTTGCTCATTTGGCAACTAAATGATTATGTGGGACATCTTTCAGGCTACTATTTTGTGCTGTTACCTAATGCTCATTTGCTCCTGCTTTATCTTCTCAACTAGACTTACCCATTTTAGGGAAAGAAATTATATCTTATCTTTCTTTCTATCTTACAAAATTGGGCACATTGCCTAACATGTCAAAAATGACCACTGAGTATCCAGAAGGCTCAAGAACTATATCAAATTATTATAATCTCCATTTACTGTGTTATCTGATAAATACAAAATAAAGGGAGAGATTTAAACTTTTCAAAAGAATATTGGCCCACTGTATCAATTTCTTAAAAATATTGTCTCTTAACTCAGTCTCACAAGTTCTGAGGTGTCCCTATTCTTGAGATGCCACACATCTTGAAGTTCATATGTAGGTTCTTGCTGCTTTGGCCAATGAAACTACAAATATATTTTCAAGTCTGAGAAAGTAATGGGTAAATATTTATTTATATAAGAGGGTACTATTTACTCAATTCTAAGGCCATTCTACATATAAACAGGCATCTCATGTAGGTAAGATGCCAAAATCACAACCAGAATCGAATGGTGGAAAGAGGCCTTAAAAGTTATCAAGTTGAGTTTTCAATTATGTGGCACTGAGAAGTGGTTATCCAGACTGTACTGGAAAACTTCTAGTCACAGACCCACTGTCACTCTGCTGGACAATACCAGTGGTCACATATTTTCAGATACTCATCTCATGCTTGCCTTCCTGTGAAGGAACTTAGTTCTTGTTTTAAAAACAAATTTACCACCTCCTCACCTAAGTACATGAAGACAGCTGCCTTAAGATTTTTTCATAGCTTCATTTGGTATTGCCAGGAATTTTACTGCAGTCTACTGATGATGGAAAACAAATGTGCCTTTGGTGGTGCAAACACTGCTTCAGTTCTGACAGAAAGCAAGTTCCTAGGCCATGAGTACACCATTAGTGCATTTCCAATGTATGGGAGGAGGCTTTCTTCTGGAAATTCTATTATTATTTTCTGCATTGCTGCATTAGACTAGAACAGAGAGGCATAAGCTCTACTAGTTTCATTCACTCTTCTGGCAAAGTTCCAAAACCTGGAATAAATGAAGTGGAGATTTTTACCCTCTACTGTCACTTCCCAAGTGGGCAATAAATGCTGAAAGGCAGGGGAGAAATAAGCCAATTAAACAGTTCCTAGCTTTGAGCTGCACCTGTCCAGTATCACTCAAATTAATTCAAGATTTCTTTAAACCACTAGTAATAATGAGGTCCTTCCTATAACTACGTATTCCCTAATCATCATGCAACCTAATTGTGGCTTTCAGCTTGTTGGTAAGGTTCTGTGGAACTGAACTAAAAGCCTCACCAACCTCAATTACAGTACATCTCCAACATTTCAACCTTTTAAGCCAGACAGAAGCTAGGTGACAGTGACTGCAATATAAAAGATATGGTAATTTCCATATTTGATAGCTAAAGAAAAGTCTAATAGTTTAGGAGTTAATATAAAATTATATAGAAGAACATAGCTACAAACTTACACAAGCAAATAGCTGTGTTAATATTCTTGGCTTTGACTTTACTTAAGGAAGTAGCTAATTATAAATTTCCCTAAAAACACGTGAGTAATCAAGAAATGAAAAGTTCCACACAGACATGAAATTGGTAAATACAGGGCAGAACCCAGAACTTGATAAAACTTAGTAGTATTACCTTTTTGGCACTTTCAGGACCTGATTCATCAAAGCGAAATCTGACAATTCTGAAATCTTTACAATAAATAATTAACTCTGTTGGATTAAATTTCAGTTTCTGGTTGGGGCCTAGGACTTTTTGCTTTCTTTTGTGGTCATTTACTAAAACAGAAAAAAGAAAGAAAAAAAGATATCAAAATCTCTCTTGTTAATTCATTCTTTATAACACTTTATAACACAATTTTAGTGAAAAGCATTGGAAAGTCACCTATCACTTGAGCACTGCTTATCTGAAATCTTCATATTTGCCTATAATTGTTAGAACTTCAAGGAAATGGCTGTGAATTTTGTTTCTGAAGATATTTTGAAAGAGTTAATAAAACCACCAACAATGAGATATATTTAATGAATAAATTTGAATTAAAAAGAAGACAAAAAGCTATACGTTCTATATCTCCATTTGAAAATGATCAATTGACTTCTTTCTCTCCATTAATGTTGCTGGGGACTCCTCCCCTACAAAAAAGTAACAGTAAACCTACAGAAACAAAATTCCAACTTAAGTATTTGAGAGACAGGACCCTCCAAGGAAGACTTCCATGATAAAATCAACTTTAAGAGACCTTTGAAAAAAAAAAATACAAGGCCTCAGTATATTGCGCAAGCTGTCCCAAAAGAACTCTTGGACTCAAATAATCCTCCCACCTCAGTCACCAGAGTGGCTGGACTACAGGCAGGCATCATCTCACTCAGCTACAAGTTTTAGAGAGAGAGTATGTGCTAAATACTACATACCTGTGACAATTTGCTCAACACATGTTAAAGGGACATCATGTTGCCCAAGAAGAAGGTTTCTGTAATGGAATTTCTGAAATAAAAAATTATGTTCACATTACTTCTTTTCTCAATAACTTCAGTGACAATATAAGCCTCATTTTTAATTTTGGGGAAAAGAACTAAGTAACTAAAAGAAACTTACAAAAATCAGTAAAATATTCGGTATTTATATGATTATTTGCTAAATGACTGTTGTAGTCAGGATTTACAAGGGAAAGATTTACTATAAAACACATAATTTATAGGATTTTATAATATTCACCCAAAGAGTCAAATGCAAAAGAATGCAGGAGATCTGTCCACACACTAGAGACCTAAAGAATCCAGCTGAGGGCCTGGATCCCACAGCAACATCCTGTGCGAGTCCAAATGAAGGTTGAAAGCCCATGGCAAGGTCCTCCATGGGTCTGAAACATCTCATTCAAGTCTGTACCAAAGATCTACACTGGGAAGACCCAAAAGCCAGTGGTGGAAGCTAGAAAATCTGTGCCAGTGGGGTGAAGCATCTGTGCCAGCTGGCTGAGAGATCTGCACTGGAGCCAGGAAGCAATGCTCAAAGTAAGAAGCAGACCTCCCCTGAAAAGAACTGCAACCATCCTCAACGACAGCAAGGACCCGAGGTGGTCCGATGATGAGAACAGCCACGTTCATAAAAGCCAGCATGACAAGCTTCTCCAGGAGAATCAACAGCAAACCATCTTCCCCTCCAGTGCTGCTTTTATGCCTTTGGCAACAATTCTCAGGACCTTCCATCCCAGAACCACACTGCTTCAGTTCAGCTAGATGTTATGGGTTGACCACTAGTTAATTCACTACACAGACTAAATTTTTCTTTATGACTAGGGAAAAACAGTATCTTTGCTTTTATAAACAAGTTGAAAGATTTGGAAGCTAAGGAATAACGCTCCTTCAGGTAAAATAACCAATGATCACAAAGGATAAATGAAGCAAGGTGACCTAAAATCATCTCACTAATTGTATTCCTCAAGCAAGCCTCAACATTCTTAGTTTTATTTTGAATTTTAATAGACTACAATCCAAACATTAATCATTTATTGATAAATTCATTATAATATTTCCTTACCTATAATTTATATAACAACATGTATTACTTAGAGTGTACAAATAAAACACACCTGTAGTGGCATCGGGTCATCAGTAATAAAGGAGATTTTGAAGTTACTGCATATCAGCTTTCCCCATAAATCGTACTGGCTTGTGTCTGTTGCAATGCATTTTCTCACAAAGTTGACTTCATTTACAACAATTTCTCCTTAAAAGAAAAAATTATGTAAGCTAGAGTTATGCCATAAAATGTCAGAGTCACAAAGTAACCTAGGAGGAAGATTTCATGGTTTGATGATGACAATAATGGTCACAGTAAGATGGAACATCGACTGCTCACCAGGCACTGGGCACTGAAGTCCCCACAGCAGTAACCGTAATGAGGCTCGGCTCTCCATACCCAACTATAGAAATGGAGGCAAAAAGAGCTTTGGTGTCTGAGCTGACTCAACCAGAAAGGCCAACCCACACTGTACTCTATACTCTGCTATACTGTGCATCAGTATTTACATGTTGAAAGGCATTCTGGAGAAGAAATAAATTACATCTTCTCCCTCAGAATATTATCTAGTGGAATATTTTTGTCTTATTAAGATGTGCTTCCTCTTGTAGGGATAAAAAACAGCACTCAATTTTATTTATTTTAAAGTAAGTTACACAAAGCAAATCAAGTCTCCTTCTGCATTCAAATTGTAACTCAGTAGCAATAAAACTTTAAAACGAAGTTTGAGTTCAAAGGAAAGATTAGAAAATAAATGTAGAAAATCAGTACATAGTCATGACACGCTTTTGAAAAGAATAATTCTTCGTAATGTATTTAAAGCTTGGCTATTACTAAATTGTAAAGTTCAAGATCTAAAACTCAGTCACAGAAATGCTTTTAAACCTGCACAGAAAACTTAGGTTATTGATCTACTTTGCCCATTTCCCTCCTTTTAAAAACTTTTAACAGTGATGGATAGAACCTGCTTACTGCCAATCAACAAACACCTACCAACTCATGAAAAATAAAGTAAGAGTTTGCAAAGCAATTTTCTAACAAAAATGTTACAATAGATTTGAATTACAAGAATTACTTTTATTCAGAGTTCTTAAAAACTCACAAGACTAACTTTAAGAAAAGCCCCCTAACATTTACTTGAGGATTTAATTTGCACAAGTTCATGTCAAATTCCTGGCTCAAACACCAGACTGATTTCCGTTAGGAACACAGTCTCCTTCACGTGGTCTAAGACCCTGCATGGCTTGCTGGCCTTGGCTGCCTTCCTCCTCCTTGCTGTTCTACCAACAACCGCTTTCTCAGTCCTTCATACATAACATACCGCTTCTAGCTTTGCACTGTTCCTGTTTCTTGGAATGTTCTTTCTTCCTGTTAGCCCAATCACTGTCTCAAAACACCTCTAAAAAAACCCTTCCTGCTTAGATTAACCCCCCATTATCATAGCTTTAAACAATTCTAATACCCAGCTATAATTTTATATACACATGTATTTAAAGAAATACCTGTCTCACATTCAGGATTATATGTTCTGTGTGGCAGAAAGCGGAAGCATTTCTAAGTGCTGAAACTTCAGCACATAGAACAATACTTAGCATATGGTGGCTGCCTGTAAGTGCTGAATAAATTAAATCACTTCAGTATCTCTGGTTCATCAGATAACCACCACCAGCTGGACAGAAGCTGTTCCAAATAGAACTGAAACCAGAAATTCAATATGGCCAAGTAAACAAGTAGACTGGAAGATTAGGGCTGTTTGGGTAAACTTACATGGCAATAGAAAAAAATCAGAGTACTGCCACTGCTTGCCTGTATATGCATAAAGAGAAGGAAAATCTAGCAATGGGAATTTCTCAACATTTGTCCTTATTAGATTCTTTCAATAGCATGTAAGGTAAGGAAGTTAGGTGTTTTCTCTAACACAGAGACAAGGGATTTGGACCCAACGAGACTAAACAACTTTGCTAAGATCTTAAAAATAGTAAAGAGTAAATTTATAACTTATACTCTAATACTCTTCCCACTGTATCCATGGATTATTGGCTGCTGGATCCCATGGATACCAAAATCTACAACTGCTCAAATCCCTTATATAACATGGTATACAGTATTTGTACATAATCTATAAATATCCTTTAAATCATCTCTACGTGGTTTATTACCCCTAAGACAATAAAAATGCTATGTAAATACTGTAGTTGTTCTACTATATTGTTTAGGGGGTGGGTATCCAACCTTTTGACTTGCCTGGGCCACAATGAATGAAAAGAAATGGTCTTCAGCTGAATATAAAATGTATAATACAGTTGATGTATATAAGTAAAAAAAATTACCATTTTGTATTTTAGTTTATTAACTTTATGAATTAACAAGTCCAATTTAATAATTAAACAAGAAAACTGCACGTCCACTTCAAAATAAAGGCCCATCTTCACAGGCACACACATGTATAGGAAGGCTGCAATACTACTATCTGTAACCCTGTTTTACCCCTCAAGCTGCACAGGAATGTGACCTCTGATCCACGCTGGTTTCGGTTGGACTGTGTGCGGGTGCAAGAGGGATGAGTGCTGCACTGCACCTCCCCCTCCAGAGCTGCACTGTTAACTGTGCAGTCGGCACTGGAGTACTGTGCAATCAAGCCATGAAAAATACTGCTGAATATCACAGATCACTAAACATTTACAATGTCACTAGGCCACATTACTAGCTGTCTAGAGCCAGACGAAGCTAGGCCACCTGGTTTAGAGAAGTATGACAAGAAAAGTCTACATGGATGAGGAACCCACAGATACCGCAAGCTGACTGTACCTGCTTCCCTATTCCTGCATAAAAGTAAACATACTGCAGTGAGATGGAGTAGGTACCTGTTACAGCTTGTGTTCAGATATCTGTCCAAAGCCTCATATAGTCATACGTGGGGCTTTTTCAGAAGTGCCTGGGTCCAGAGTGTATTATGCTAAATTAATTAATTAATTCATAGTGCAATGCTAGGATCAAGAGTACTAGGATTAAGTATGTAAATGCCACCTGCCCTAAGTAGCCTGGATAAGATATTAAAGATAGAAAGAGCTGTGGTTGTCCTCACTTCCTTGGCTACCTTCTGCCTGCCCTGAACTGTCTCTGCTCCCTGATGCCTGTCTGCAAGGCCACCCTATGTTGGAGCCAGTCGATTATGGATGAAACCTCTACAAACTGTAAGCTAAATAAACCTTTCCTCCTTTAACTTTGAGTGTCAGGTATTTCATCTTAGCAATGAGAAAAGTAACTAAGAATTTGGTAGCAAATAAGTGGGGTCATTGCTGTGACTGTATCTGACTGTGGTTTAGGAGCCTTTGGAGCTGGCTTGTGGGAAGGGGAAAGAGTTAGGAAAGGTTTGGAGATGCCAGCTGAAAAAGCAGAGCTGGAATCTCTGAGGCTGTACTTGATGAGAGATTCTGGTCAGAGCTCAGAAAACCAGAATGTGGACAGAAATTCTGCTGGTAGAGACCAGGCTCACGAGGTTTCTGCTGGGAAGAAGGACTGCAATGAATGTTGTACTCCAGGTGACATGTGTTATGCCTTGGCGGAAAGTTTATCTGCATTTTGCTCCTGTCCAGAGACTTTGCCTGAGACCAAGAATAAGGACAGTAGACTAATCTGGCAAAAGAAATTTCAAGGCAGTCTAATGTTGAGACCGTGGCATGGCTGCTGTTGGGAGTTTTTAGCCAGATTCATATTGAGAATCAAGAGCAAAGAGGCCAGCAGAATGATTTAAAATGTTTTGAGTCTGGCCAGAAAGGAAGTAAAGTAAAGCTACGGACTGCAAAGAGAGCAGAGGAGATGCTGATTGCTGAGAAGGACCAGAGAATAGAAAACAAGCAGCAGCAGAACTCTACCCTTTGAGCCTTAAAATTGCAAAAGTGAAAGACTTCACTTTGAGAAGAGAGCCCCAGATCACCTAGTTCCAGAATGGCAGGGGCCTAAGGACATTGTTCTTCAGCATTTGGTTCATAGGCACTGGACCCCTACAGACAAGAGAGAAGGAAGCCTGGCTTTGCTAAGATGGCAAACTGTTCCAGATGGCAGCAAACCTCGGTGTTATCCACATAGTGCTGGTTTTAGGAGCTGTGGCTCAGGAAGGCTTTTACCCAGATTTCAGAAGAAGGCCTAGGAAGCTGGGCAGTGTGCCCCTGACAGGGCCGTGTGTAAAGCTGTGAGTATGAACGCAAAGGTGCACTGGAGATCCCAGAAGCATGGAGAAGCCAGGAACACAGATCATCTGAGGAAAACTGAAGGAGGGAACACAGCTGGCCCAAGAGAGAACCTGAGGGAGCTACAACCACTGGCAATGCTGCAGGGGCAGAGCCACCCAACCCCTTTGGAATTTACAACTTGCCACAGATCACCTAGGATGTCAGATGTGGAACTAAGTGACTTAATGTTTGGTCTGCTGAGTTCTGGACTTGCTTGGCTTTCCCATTCTCTTCTATCTCCCTCTTTGTACCTTTTGGAATGAAAATGTCTAACTTGTGCCATTGAATGCTGGAAGTGTTTAACTTTTGTTTCATTTGTTCATTTCTTGCAACTAAGAGTTTGCCTTAAATCTCAGAGAAGACTTTGAACTCAGATTTTTCTGCAATGCTGAAACAGTCAGGACTTTGGCAACTCTTAAAGATGGACTAGATGACTTTAGCATAAAGGGATGTGCATGAGTCTTTGGGGGACCAGGGGTGGAATGTTATAGCTTGTGTCTAAATGTCCCCCCAAAGTCTCATGTAGTCATAGGTAGATTTTTCAGAAGTGGCTGGGTCTACAGTATATGATGCTGGAACTGATTCATGGTGCAATGCTAAAATCAAGGGCATTAGGATTAATGGTGTGAGTGCTACCCACTCTAAGTAGCCTGCAGAAGATATAAGGGGTAGAAAGAGCTGTGGTCATCCCCTGCTTGCTTGCTTGCTGTGGACTACTTCCCCTCTGTGATGCCTCTCTGCCATGCCACCCTGCCTTGGAGCCAGCCAACTACAAGCTGAAACCTCTACAAACTGTGAGCTAAATAAACCTTTGCTCTTTTAACTTTGAGTGTCAGGTATTTTGTCTCAGGAGTGAGAAAGAATTAACTAAGACAGTACCCAAAGTGAATTAAATATTCAAAGTATTGGTCTTAACCTAGATTCTAATGAGCAAAAAATTAAAAATGATTAAAACATATATAAATACTCTTGGAATAATTCAAACATAAAATTTAAACCTTAGCTGAGCATGGTGGTGCATGTCTATCATTCCCAGCACTCTAGGGGCCTGAGGAGGGAGGAACCCAAATTTGAGATCAAACTGGGCAACTTAGCAACTTAATGAGACCCCGCATCAAAATAAAAAATAAAAATGTTCTGGGGATGTAGCTCAGTACAAAGGTCCAGGATTCAATCCCCAGTACTGTTTTTCATTTTGTTTTGTTTTGTTTTGTTTTTTGTTTTGTTTTGTTATCTTCTACAGCCCCTGCAACATTCAACTCTCCAGGTCCCTGCTCAGTGCCATCAGCCACAGCGGCACTGTTCGCTCCCTGAACACCTCCCAGCATGCTACTGTCAGAGGCACAGGGAAGACTCATGGAAGATAATGCAAGCAGGCAATTAGCTTCAGGACAAAGTAAGCAAAAAGTACTATAGGAAAAACTTTCTACATTAGAAGATGGGGCAAGAGTTTCTAGTCTGACCTTGGAAGGAATCAAGAAATCGATTATGTTTGTTTTCTCAAGACTCATCTATCATAAAGAAAAATGAGAAAAAAAAAAACAAAGATAATAGACCTCCAAATGGTATAGCCTGGAAAGATTTTAACTCCCTGAGGACCAAAACATCCTATCGTATTACCTTTCATAACACTTTACACAATTAATTAATTCATGACTTGTCATGGTGGTACACCTTTGAAGCCAGCCTGAGTAACTTAACTAGACCCTCAAAATTAAAAAAATGACAAAAAATGGGTGATACAGCTCAATCTCCAGTACCAGCAGAAAAAAGCAAAAAAAGAAAGGAAAGAGGAAGAGAGGAAGGGAAGAGGAAAGGAGGGAGGGGAGCCAATCTATATTTGAGAAACAGAAATAAATTTTTCCATAAATTTCAGTTTTGAAAAAAGTTTTAAGACAATGTCTCACTGTGCATGGTGGCTAATTATCCCATGAAATGTATATAGACCAAAAGCATTATTTAATATACAGCTTTAAATAGGGTGACCAACCTCCCAGTTTGCCTGGTAGAGGACCTTCCTTGATATGGGACTTCCAGCACTAAGACCAGAATGGTCTTGGACAAAATGGGACAAGTTGGCTACCCAAGTTTTGAGTAACTCCAGGAATTAAAGTAGTCTAAAAGTTATTACAGTAAGTTGAAGCTCAGAAGGCAAAATATCTGATGCTGTTCATGGTACAGACAGGATCTGACTGTGCAGGTCACACACAATACAAGAAAGTATATAAACAGGTACCACATCAGCAGGTGCTGCCCAGAATGGGAGTGGAAGGAAGGTGAAAGTGTAGGCCTCAGTAAGAGACTGGAATGAAATCTTGGAGAAGAAGGTTGAGCCAATAGAGAATGTGTGATCACAGAAAAAAAGGCCTAAATACAAAGGCTTCTGGGAGAGAGCAAGGAGCCAGCCTCACTGAAGCAAGCATCAACAATGCGAAGCAGTAAGACACTGAGTCTGTAAGGTAGAATGTCAGCAAATTATAGTGGTTAAAGAATTTGGATTCCATCCTGTTTAAGTAAGATTTTATTTATGTGGAGGTCATGAAGAATTTCTGAGCAGGAGGGGCAAGCAACATATAGGCTGACAGTAAGAAGCCAGGAGGTAAATAACAGTATGCTGGCCTGAGGCATTGCAGCAGCAGCCTAAGAAAGGTACTGTTCTCAATGTTCTTAAGGCTCAGTATGAGAAATATAAACCTAATGTTAAATATTACAATTGGTTACATTAGTTTTGATTCCAAGAGCATGTTACCAGTTCTCTATTATTTCAAGTCATGTATCTACAAATTAAGATACTAAAAAAATCAGTCCAGAATCATCTATAAAGTCTATTTTCAAAAAGGCATTACATAAGCTATCTAAAAGACAGTTTTCTTGCCTGTAAAGGATTCACAAGTCAACTGAGGCAATAATACTTATATTAAGATGGAAAACAAGAATGGTGCACAAATGGTCTACACAGTGAATATGTAAAAGACAAACAAGACATCTACACAATGGTTATTTTTATTTTCCAGATGGCCCATGGCTGTAGGCTTCTCTGATCTGATTACAAAAGACTTGACAATCAGTGCATTCACTATCAATCTAATAGTTAATCTCAATAATGAAAGTGCTGTTAGCAGTGTACATGGGAAGGAAAAGAACTGAGCTGACACAGCCTTAGAATAGCAGCTGAGGCTTAGAGGGCATCCAAAATGCAGAGAACAAACATTTCCTGAGAAGCCTTTGCTGATGCCCCTTGCCCTATCTTAAACCAGACCTAGATGACCCTTTGCTGAGCTTTCATAACCTTTGTTCTCCTGCACCAAGCACTTCCCTGTGAAATGAACTCAGGGCATGGCCTCCTTGGCCCTTCAGCTTTTCACCCTCTGCCAGCAGTGCCTATCACGTATTCGGTACCTGCTGAACACAGTAATTCACTATTGTTATTCCTAACATTTCAACTCTTGGCCCCCCATCTCCAGGTTTTTAAAAGATAGTGCCCTGGGCTTTGAAGAAAGCAAAGGCCACCAAGCCTCACTCACTACAAATCTCACATCCTCATCACAGAGCCACTAGCATTCCACCAACCTCTGCTTGGGCAGTCAGGGGCAGGAAGCCCACTGCCTCTAAGGATTTCCATTTTCTGGCAGCTGAAATTGTTTAAGCTGGCTAAAATCTGTCACTGCCATGAAAAGGGCAGAGTCAAGCACAGAGTTCTTTTTTTAAATTTTACCTCACTAGAGAACTCCCTCTAAGGTGACATCCAATCTACCCTTCAACAGTGTCAAAGCATAAATCTATATTCTAATGTCACCAGCACAGCCAGGTGGGCTCACTGCAGAGTGGCTAAGGTATAGCCAGGGAGACAGGCGCCAAAGTAAGGCTCTAGCTCACCAGCTCTGCAACACTGAGCAAGTTACTCAGCCTCTGTAAACTACAGTTTTCTCATCCACCAGATGAAGATAAAATGTTGCCTTCCTTCACAGGACTGCTATGAGGATTAACCTATGGACCATATTAGCGAAGGACCTTAGTCTAAAGTGTCAGAAATATGCCTGCAACTAGCCCTCAGCAAAAATGAAGATTCTGTGGCTAGACCTCAACGATAACAAAACCAAGAGACTGGAACATCAGTATACTCCCTTGGAATTCCTCACTCTCTGGGACAGGTTTTCTGGAATTGCAGCCTCTGGCAGCATGATCAAAAGAGGATGTTTTCCCTTAGCACCAACCTGAAAACATCCAGAGGCACACTGGTGCACACACTCACAGTCTTGGGGGTGGGGAGATTACCTTGTTGGTCACACCCAGTGTGGGTGGATTTGGATTATAACTATTGGTCAAACAAAGGAGGATGCATTTTTTTGGGAACATAGTGGAAGAATTCCTAGGTGGACAAAATAACTGAGTGGTCATTAAATCTTATCATAATTATCTCATCCAGTAGTTTCCAGTTTAATTCTACACCAGGCAGAATAATATAGGGGCTAATACTTTTTAATCTGGCATTCTGCCAATTTAAAACTTTCCTGAAGTCATAGCTACTATCAACATATTTAACAAAACAATACATCTAATCAAAGAAGTTACAAGGATATAATCCCAGAATAAAAATAACCATTAGCTCAAACTTTGCTTTATGAGAGAAGGCTGCATTTTTTGTAATTTTCTCATTTTGATTAAGGGCTGGCAAAAATATCACCCAGATCTGATACCTGGGCCTGGATGGAATTTGGGAACCACTGGTCCATGTCAGTCTTCTCCAATCCACAGGTAGCCTGGAGCCCTCTCTGGGCCCTAGGTGATCAAGGCACAGTATACCTCCAGCACTGTTTCCATCCACACTGAACCTGGCACCCTGGGGATGCTCACAATTTTATCAAAAAAAGATGTGAACACAGTCTAAGTAAACATGACACATGCATATACATACACACTTTAAAATTTATGTCCTATTTTTTAAAAATATTGGAATACTTTTATACATATAAATGCAGTCATTAAAAGACCAAAGTTTGCCAGGTGTGGTGCGCACACCTGTAATCCCAGCACTTGGGAAGCTGAGGCAGGAGGCTTGTTGCAAGTTCAAAACCATCCTGGGCTACAAAGTGAGCCCAAGGCCAATGTGAACTGCATAGCAAGACGTTGTTTCAAAAAGACAAAACAAAAGGAAAGATCAAGGTTCATATAAGATGGGAGGTTGAAGAGAAAAGATACTTTTTTTTTTTTTTCTGAGGCAGAGTTTATGTAATTCAGTCTGGCCTTGAACTCACTATCTAGCCAAGGCTGTCTCCCAAGTGCTGGGATTACAGGTGTGCATTGCCACATCCAGCAGAGAAAGGATACTTTGATATTTTATTTCAGTTATACACTCAAATATAATTCTCTTGAGACATCAGAAATGAAATAAGGCTCCCTCTTCTAAATCTGGGAATTTCTCTGTGTGTATGTGTATGACAAAGGTAGAGTTTAAGCAGGTGGTCTGAGAGATGCTCTCACTCAGTCACTCACTGACTAAATATCACAGGGCCTATCACATTTCAGGTACTATGTTAGACACCAGAACCACAAAGTTGAATTACAGGACTTTCATGAACCAGAAAAGCTGAAACTCACTAACATACATCACAATCTAAATTAAATTACTGATCATTTTCTTCAATTTTCCTTACTTAATAAAAGATAAGGATAATTTAAAATTTAGTCTTGTTAAATTCTAACAGAGCACATAGTGACTGCACACAAATAAACAATTGATTTTGTGTTCCAATTTTCATCTGCTTATTGAATTAGAAGTTCAAACTTCGGGCAACTGAAGTAGGATATCCTTGGAAGCAAGGCATTATGCCAAAGCATAGCATGCAATACTATATCTTTGAACAATTACTTCTTGTTCTGTGTGCCTGGGTAAAGCCACAGGTGACTTGGCCAAGTTTTCTCATGATTTCTAACTGCAGCGAAGACCAGAACTATATTACTCAATTCTTCTTGGTAAAACTGTCATCCTAGCCGAGGTCTTCATGGTTTTGTTTTGTTTTTATTTGTGTGATAGGGATCAACTGGAGTTATAACCCCTGTCACTCTAGTCTATGTCTGTAGATCACTAACGCTTCAGTTACTTTCCACTTGTCTTCCAGATTTCATAGGTAGAGTAAGAGGCTGCAGGGTAGGAAGGGGCAACAGAAGTTCTAGTGGTAGCTGAAATGTGACAGCAGAGGTAAAACAGGGTAACAATGGAGCAGACAGACTGAACATAACCAGGGAAATATAGGAAGGCCAGAAGGAGAAGGTAATAACACAGTAAGTCAGGAAGGGGGCAAAATATGCTGTAATTCAGATCAGCTAAGTGTTCTGTAAGGACAAGTCAGGAACAAACAGAATGTTGGGTGACAGAACCATGATGTATGCATGTAAATATTTTAGCTGTAAAGTGAACAAAGGTCAGAGAGCTCTTTAATGGGCATCTAGACCCAGATTTACTCGCTACTGGTATTTCTAGTATAAGAAAATCGCTTCAAGTCAGGAACTGGGTTTAAAATCTGCCCCAGAAAACTGTGACTTTTGAGGAAAGGTAAATTTTTTAGCATTTTTAAAGAGGTTACCCTTTACCAAGAAAGTTCTTCAAGCTTATTGATAATTAGTAACACTTTTCAGAAACGTCTTTTAAATTTAAAAACTAGTGTTAAAATATCAAGAACTAGTATTTGTAGCTAAGGCAGTATTGTTTAACAGCAGTGGGTTTGGAGGGAAAGAATGCCTAAGCAGCAGGCTTTTTCAAAGTAAAGAAAGTCAAAGTTCAACAGCTCATAGGCACTAATAGTCCCACTGCTGTCTTTAAAATGCATGGAGTGACTAAAATAGTGCACACACAGGGAGCAAGGGCTACTTAGTAATTACGCTGTCCACCTGAGGAAAACCACAAAGGCTTGATTAGTACACACTATTTGGATGAAAGCGTTAACATGATCAAGGGTAAAAATTTCTTCCTTAACTCCCATAATAAAGTTTAAAAAAACTTTGTAAGGGTTAGTTATTACTCTAACCCTAACCAAAGACTGATATTTTTAATGTATATGTTCCTACTAAAAATCTTTTTAAAAACAAACAATTGTTTAAGTTTCTAAATGTGCTCAGTTACTACCTTTAAAATTCTAGTTATTTCACTAAATTTGACTTTAAGAAATTACTGATACTTTTAACTGTTGATAGTATCCACATAAAATTGTACTTGGTTATGTTTTAGATTTAAAATAGGCTTTTCAACATAGCTATTCCCCCATAATCATATTAAACAAATGACTTTTCCTAATTATTACACAATTGGTATACATTTCAAAATACTAATCAAATGATATTTTTTATCTGTTCTAAAAGGAAACTCCTGTCTACCAGCAATACTTACTTCTGCATCTGAGGTCCTCTAAGGTAAATTTTTTTTTCTGTTTGTTCCTTTGTTTATTTGTTTGCTTGTTTTGACACAGGGTCTCACTATATAGCCCAGGCTGGCTTTGAACTTGCTTGTATCCTCCTGCCTCAGGCTCCTGAGTGCTAGGATTACAGGTGCACACCACCACGTCCGGCAGGTAAATTTTATTCTGATGAACAGTGATTATCAACCTGGAAGAGATTTTGTCTCCCCAGAGGTCTGTGCATGTATATACACAAAAAGATGTGGCAATGCCTGGAGATATTTTGGGTGGGGCAACTAGGTTGCAAGGTATGCAGTACTATTGGCAACTAACAAGTAGGAGAGGGAGATGCTGTTAAATTTAAGACAGCCCCTCACAACACAGAATTATCCAACCAATGTGTCAATAGTGCCTCTGCTGGGAAAATTTCTGTTGTGAACTGAAACAAGCAACTTTGCAAATAGAGCTGACACACTCAAAATAAACTGCCAACTAGGTAATTCAAAGTTCACTAAGCCTTGCGATTAGTATAGACTCAGACACAACAAAAGTAGCTTTTCATACACTAAGGTACTTAAAAGGTACTTTCACTACTCAAGCAATTAATGATATACTTCCTTCAAATAGAATATTTCGGAAGAAAAAAAGAAAATGAACCTATTAATATTCTTGACAGTTTTCTATGATGCTTTAAACTTTCGAGGATAAACACTGAACATCTCTAATCAATTCCTTTCTCTCAGTCACTAGATTTTTAACTGGAGAAAGTTTGAAGTAAATGAAAGAGAAAAGTTAAGTACGTCATACTAATCGGTAAAATAATCTTAGCCCAAAGTGTATTACCAAGGTACCTATCATAACTTTAATGATTACCTGGCAAAAGGACTGGTTCCAGTTTTTTAATCTTCGGTTCCGAATTGATCTTATCGTCAGTCTGAAATACATTAACAAATTAAATGAAAACCCAGATTCCCTTCTCCTAAGATACTAAGCAACAACACTCGGGACAGACACCTATCTCCCTACTTGAAACTCTCATGTTTTAATCACGTCTCAACCGAATTCTTTTTAAGATCTTATCGACCTGGAAACCTGACGACAAAAATATTCGAACAGTCTGTGCCGCTTCCAAGTGCTCCCGTTTGTGACAGGTAGGTCGCCTCCCCTCCCAGATGCCCACAAACGCTGCAAACAGGCTGGCGCTGGCGGTGGCGGCGGGGACCGTCGCCCTGCTAGGAACTCAACTCAGTAAACTCAGCTTCCAACACTTTCTTGGGGCTCGTCACACGGCAAACCTAAGGACAAGTCTACTTGGGCAAAGAATGGCTGCGGCGGAGTTTTCCAAGTTCGTGCCGCGCTACGGGAGCTCCGCGAAGGCGCGTTTCTCCGCGCCGGAGCTGGGGACCCGGACGCGACCGCGGCGTCCGGGACGCCAGGGCTCCAGGGTCCGGCCGGGGGCTCCCCGGAAACCTCAGGAGAGAGGCGCTCGCCGCGAGAGGGGTTACCTGGGCAGGCGGCAGGAGGTAGGACCTGAAGGAGGGTCTGGGCGGCTTCAGCGAGAACATGACGCCGCTGCCTTTTCGCCCCGGCCCCGTCGTGCCGTCGCGGGCCAGCGGCAGCGCCGACGCCTCCCCGCGCCTCTGGGCTTAAGCGTTCCCCCGCAGCTGCCCAGGCCCTGTCTGTGGCCGGCCCGGCCCGGCGGACTGACGGGCGGGGACAAGGCGCAGCGCCCGCCCGAGCGGGGAGGAGCCGGGGCCGAGCCGGGCAGACGCGGGTCCCGAAGCCCATCCCCGGAAGGGGCCGGCGCCCCGCCCCGAGACGGCGCGCGCAAGGCCCAAGGCTCGGTGCTCCAAACCTCTAGGCCGCGCTGGCGCCCGAACGCAAGGATCGAGCCAAACGCCTCTGCTGGGCCCTCAGCGAGGGCACCGAAGGATGCGGGGCCAGGTGGCCATCTTAAGAACGCGGCCTCGGGAGGGCGCCACTACGGCAGCCTGTAGGGCTCACGGTGGTCCGGGGACCTACGGCGGCTCTC
>RJWT010021139.1:0-17698 GCA_004365215.1 Cuniculus paca | reverse complement strand
GGAAAAGTTTATTCAGCTCACAGTTTGTAGAGGTTTTAGTCCATAAAAGCCTGGTTCCATGGCAAGGTGACTTGATAGAGGGACAATACAGAAGAGAACGAGATTGTGGCAAGCAGAAGACAGCAAAATCAAATAAGGAAGCAAGAAGACAAGCTTCTTTCTGTCCCTTATATTATATCCAGGCTACTGGGACTAGGGCTGTGCCAAACAATCAGTGGGCTGATTTAGTATTCACCCACCCTAACTCATAGCATTGCACCATGAATCAATCACACATTCTAGCTTCAGCCCCACCTATGACTACACAAGGCTTTGGGGAGACATCTAGACACAAGTCATAACTCTAATAATATCAAGAGATGACATGTTTGGGGAAAATAGACTTCCCCATACACTTCTGGTGAGGGTGCATATGTAACAGCATTTTTGGTATATGGTGCTACTATTAAAGTAAAAAGAATCGTTTTCTTTGATCAAAATAAATTCTAGAAGGACTCTATTCTTTATAGATAAAGGCACTCATGTGGTGGAGTAAGTGTATACAAATGTTTACTGCAACATTATTTGTAATGGCAATAAGCTAGAAACAACTATTCATCGATAAAGCAATGGTCCAAGAACTTTCAGTAAAACATTCCTTTGAATCATCCTATGCAGTTATTTGAAAGAATGACCTAGCTGTATAATATTGGCCTTGTGGGAAGTCCTTGACAGGCTAAATGAGGGGAAAAAGTGGTAAATTATGTTTATAATGTAAGCACTTGTCCTCTCTGTGTGTATATGCGTTTGCTTGATTATACACAGAAAAAAAGAAGAGGTGCCACCAAACCCTTAAATATTGCTTACATAAGGAATGAGATAAGAATCATGATGAGAAGACTTGATTTTTTTCTTTAAAACTTATGTATTTTTAAATTGTTTACTTTTATAATATGTAGTTTTTTTTATCAATTTAAAGAAGTTTTAAATGACGAAGGATTATTGAAATTGTTACTGAAACATTTTCAGATTATATCCTGGGATCAGCACATATTCAGTCTGATCTGGCATTCCTTCTGTCTACCATATTTCTTGATAATTAGAAGGATATCTAATAAGATCAGAATATTCAAACCATATTCAAGTATATAAATATGCTGGCATTATCAAATACTAAAGCGTTAAGTGAGCTAATAGACTTTAGAAAAGTTTTAACAATTGAGTAACACATTTTGAGATTTATGTAATGCCTTTAAAAATTTTATGTCATCTCAAGTTTGATTTAGTGGCATAGTGCTATTCTGAAAAATGAGAAAACTAGGAGACAAAGAGTTGACATCATCTCAACTTAGCAGTAAAACTATCATCTTTTGACACCTAGTTCAAGGGTCTTCTGACTTTACAGCAGCTGTAACTTGTTAAAAAAGTGTTCTTGGCTGAGTTTCTTGAAAAATTTATAGCTTCCATTCTCTAGAGATCATAGTTGGAGGTTGCCTATTGTATTTATCGAAGAATATGGAGTTGACGTAAAAGTTAATGATTCCTAAAATATGGGGCTTGGGGTTATTCTTTTGAGTTCTGTGCATTGTTCAAGTAATACTTCATACACCCCAAAGGCTATATAAAGATGTGAAAGCTCAAAACAAGTATGTCCTCTGGGAGGTTGCTGAGCAGCATTCACTGTCAACCAAGGAATTCTGCAGTCTTTAGGAAAGACCAATTTGGTCTCCATGGACCCAACCTCCTGAGCCAAATATTAAAGTATCACTGGGATGAGGGCATTATGAGCCAATAAAGGTTCAACATTATTTGTTGCCTTGAGAACAAGAATATGGTTCATGGTACAAGATTGAAACTCAACTGGAATTAAGATCATTCAGCAACTGATACCGCCCCCAAAATTTCTAATCCTCAGACATCCAAGAACAGCTGTTGTTTACTATAAATAAACTAGTGATACCTTCCCCACCTCTTGTTAGTGCCTGGACATTCATTCCTAGGGATGTCAGAGAAGCAAAGCTTAGCCAAAACCAAGCTTCCATAGATTAAAGATCTGATCTCTGTACAGGACTGTGGAAAATTGGATAGAACTCCAGCCAGGTAGCCTAGATTCAGGACAGTCTACATTGCATTCCTGGCTATCCAGGAGGAGAGCATTTCTGTGGCTGTCCCGATGAATATCCTGATCCAGCAAGTTAAACGGAAAGAAAATTTCACATTCAAACTACAAGAAAGAGAGCTAGCAAAGCTCTAGCAATGAAGCCTAGATGAGATAATCTAGTGACAGAAGATCGTAAGCATGAGTGCTAACTACCGGCCTACTGAATAAAAAGTTCCTCCTCTTGAAGCTATAGAAATAACAAAGCCTTTAGGAAGTCAGGCTTATCCTGCCTGACAAGCAACAGCAATAAAAAATTAGTTTCCAATAGATCCCCTTGAAAGGTTGGTCAGGACAGTTCCTCAGATAATTGAAAAAAAAAGAAACTGCTTCATTTTCTTCTCCTTAGCGTAACTCTGAATTGCTGGAACCACCTCAGTGAATCCACTAACAAAATTATATATCTGGCTCTGACTGGCTAATTCTCTGTGGCTTTAGGTCTGATGTGGAGAACGTCAACAGCCAGAATGAAGCTGAGCTCCGGCGCCAGTTTGAGGAGCGACAGCAAGAGACAGAGCATGTTTATGAGCTCTTGGAGAATAAAATCCAGCTCTTGCAGGAGGTAAATAGGAATGCCAAAAGTCCCTGATTAGGGCTCCTGTTTTACCTCTTACTCTACTGCCCTGCCTTTTGACTATTACCTTTTCTTTCTCTACTTCTGTTCCCAAACCTATCCAGTATCCCTGTGTCATAGAGCCCCTACCCTAGGTGGCACTTTGCAACGTCTCAGTTTTTGTTCTTTTTGAAGGAATCCAGACTAGCCAAGAATGAAGCTGCAAGGATGGCAGCTCTGGTGGAAGCAGAGAAAGAATGTAACCTGGAGCTATCAGAGAAGCTGAAGGGAGTCACCAAGGATCGCGAAGATGTACGAGGAGACCAGGTTGAGCCAATCCAGTACATGGAGGCCCTGGCCCAGAAGGACAAGTAGGTGCCTTTGGTTTTGTGTTGTCCTTTGCCTGTTCTCACACTTATGAGAAGATACACTGCTCCCTTTTAAGAACTGATCATGTGAAGACCTGTATTGCTTGCAGTGTTCTGTTCTGAAATGCTTTGCTGTTTAACTCTGTTTTGTTTTGTTTTGTTTTATTCTCTTTAAAATAAAAAAAAAACTGATCATGGAACCTCACCATTTTCAAAACTTTACAGCCCCACAACAAAAGACTTTCTTTTTAAGGTTGAATCGTCAATGATAGTCAGGAACCTAATTAGGAATTAGTAGAATACCAAAGTGGTCCAGTGGTGGTTAACAATGGATTTATGGTTACTTTTATTTGCCACAGGAAAATTGAAGAACTAAGTCAGAGCTTGGCTGCCCAAGAGAGACTTGTGGAACAGCTCTCCCAAGAGAAACAGCAACCGCTGCATCTGCAGGAGGAGGCAGCTAGCATGGAAGTGCAGGTACGGTTTGGGTGGTCTGCTTCAGGAGCTCACTCTTTATTATCTAGTGCTGTGTAACAAATTATGACAAACTTGAAGTTTAAAATATCATATATTATTTCCATTTTTGTGGGTCAGAAGTCTAGACATGGGTGAGATGGAGTCTCTGTTTAGAATTTCATAAGTTTGAAATCAACATACAGACTGGGCTTTCTCTGGAAATGCACTTAGGGAAAGATCTGCCTCTAAGTTTCCTCAGGTTGTTGGCAGAAATTATTTCTGGGTGATTACAGAAGTTATGGAGATGGTTACTTTACAGTTAGCAGTGAAGATACTGTTGCTTCTCTAACTTCTAAGCCTTCTTTTAAAGGCTCACCTGATTACATCAACTCATTGGGAACCTTAATTACATCTAACAATCTCTTCACATTTGTCATATAACATAGCATAATTATTCAAAGACATTCCATCACTTTTGCCATAGTCTATTGATTAGAAGCAAGTTATGGCTTGCCTAGATTCAAGGTGTAGTGATTGCACAAAGGTGTACATACCAGGGGAGAATTATGGGGACCATCTTATAGTTTTTTTCAACCACAGAGTGGTTTTTATCTATATATAAAATGTAGAATGTGGCTTTAATGTTGAGAGAAAACCCTCACTGTGATGAAAATAATTGCATTGATTTTTCACCTATATTGTTGCTCTGAGAAGTTACCCCACTGTTGTAGTTTCTTTTCTTGCTCCTGAGACAAAATACCAGACACCCAAAGTTAAAGAAGGAAAGGTTTATTTGGCTGAGTTTGTGGAGGTTTCATTTCATAGGTGACTGGCTCCAAGGCAGGGTGACATGGTAGAGGGGCATCACAGAGGAAAAACACTTCATGGCAGGCAGAAGACAGAAATTACCAAGGCAGAAAGTTACAAGTGACCAGCACCTCTTTCTCTCCCTTATTCCCTGAATCCTAGCATTGTACCATGAATCAACCCCAGCCTCACATCTTTGATCCCAGCAGCACACACCCTAGATCCAACAACCTGTAAAAAGCCCCACCTATGACTGCATGAGACTTGGTGGTAGTGGGCGTCTAGATATAAGCCATCACACCCACAGAGAAGCCCTTTATAATTACCAAAAATAGACTTTGTAAATAAACCCTACAATATATCTGTGCTCAAGCAACACAAACATTCTCCAGGTACTCTTATATTCTTCCATTGATTTTAGGCCAATTATAAAACAAAACAGGTAGTTTAATGTATTGGTTCACATACACAAAGGTTAGAGTCTAGATAGCAGAGTGATGAGAATTAGTTTAAATCATTGCTTCACAACCATTTCAACGTCATGGCACATATAACAAATGATAATACCTGTGAGAAATGGAGGTAAATAGAAAGCTTCTCACTTGGATGTAGCCAGTCTTGGTGTTTAGGTCCCAATGAGGACAGAACATATCACATTTATTAATATTTTAGATTATAGGTCCATTTTGGTTGGAAAGTTCTAGTTAATAAACTTAAGAAATGATGCTTGTGCATGCAATTTAACAGATATGAATAAAAATCAAAATTTACAGGCTTTTCCAACATACATGATGAACTATATGGAAAGTTTCTTAAGGGACTCTTTTTTAAAAAGGCTTTATAATACAGTTTCATTAGAAAGCAACTTGACTGAGAATAAAAACTGAATTTCTATACTGATAAGTTATTAGCTGTGTGATTATAGATATGGCATTGCCCACTTCCCTATGTGTAAATTGGGAAAATTAGTCTGAATAATCTCAAAGACCACAATGCTAGCATTCTGTTAAAATGACTTCGGGAAACTTGGAAAACTCATACAGCCCCTAAGGTACATATTTTGAAAGAAATAATACTCTTGTGTAAATGTATTCTATACTTATGTACATGTACCTGTTTTCATCATTATCTCTGGTAGGCATTGAAGTAGTTTATGTAGTTCAGTAATGAGGGGAACTGGTTTGGTATCACCTTTAAAAACATTTAAAGAACAGAAAGATTGTAACTTCAAAGAGACTAAATTATATCCTAGTTTAAAGGAATGCTTCAAATAGGGTTAGTACAGCTTGCAGAAGCTAATATTGCATGACCATTGGGCATTAAAAAAAAGAAAAAAACATAAACTTTACTAATTGATAAACCTTTTCAATGTTGTCTGGCATCTATGAAATGTATTGTTATTGTTATCATTCAATACTTTAGACACACAATCACGGTGAGCTGTTTGGTAAGATAGTATTTCCCAATTTTCAGAGTTCAATTTTCATAGAAAATAGTGATACATGTATGATGTACTGAAGTACATGACTGAGGCTGCTTATGGTAGGTGATAGCTCACTACCAGCTTAGAGCCCTTACCCTGAGAGGGTCTTGGCATCTCTCTGCAATGGTAGACACATTGTGCAATGAGGCACATTGTCTAGAACACCTAGGTTGAACGCTCTACCACAGGGGTCTCTGGAAATAGATCCTTCTGGGTTTGGAGGACAGAAACATCTCACAGTTCATTTCCTAGCATTTTTTTTAAACAGGAATTGAACTCACAGTCTCTCGCTTGCCAGGCAGGCGCTGTGCCACTGAGCTATATCCCTGGCACTAGTGTTTCCTTTTGAGTCTGTGGCTTATGGGAAAAGAATAAGCAAGACTGGCTGAGCATGTAGGATTATGAAGCCCAAAATGACCTGAACAGACAATGCAGCCTCTTAGCAAGCATACAGATAATCCAGTGAAATTTTTCTCAAAGTGAATTTGGATTCCAAAGGAAAGTATATGGGTTTGGATGCCATGATTCTATTTTACACTCTGCAGTCCAGACAGAATGACACATTAAAGTGATTCTGTTTCTTGGGAACTTTTAGCCAATCTGAAGTAATTAATTTTGACTTATGGAAGGATGCAGTCAAGTACAAGTTGAGAGAAGAAACCTTGATGCTTCCATAATTGATTTAACTGTGAAGTTCCCTGACTTTTAACTAGGGAGGTAGAATGACATGAAAGAAGGAGCTTAAATTTTGGAATTTGCATTCACCATGTCTTAGGTGTATGGCACTGGACAAGTCAAATAACCCCTCCAAATAAAGCTTCCTCTTGTGTAAAATAGGGATAGAATATTTTAAATTACCAATGAGTATCCAATTTTTCTGTAGTACTAACATCAGGACATATTGTCACAGCCATAGGGGAACCACCGCTTACTGCAGGAGCCACCCTTATGATGTGGACGGGAAAAATTTAGTTCCTAAACTCTCAGCCTGTCTTATAATACCTCAGTATGAGCCTTAGAAAAAGGGAATGCTCACGGGTCTTGCGCTGTTAAGTTTGAATAGTCCAAGTGAAGAATACTCAGTTACCCCACCTCCTATTGATAAGCATTTCTCATGAGATGCCAGTATGAAAGTCTGAGCTGGGTACAATCTTGGAGTATAAGAAGTTTCACTTAAGTGCCTTTGTTCCCTCAAATAAGACAGACACTTTTGATAAAGATTATTTGATCTGATTTTACTATTTTTCTGGGTTTTTCCCATTATAACAAAATATACTACAGCATCCATTATAGTTGGAGTGTACTTGCATAATATTTATGAACTTCTCTTATGAGGTATGAGAAAAATACAGGTGATTTACATTTTTTAAAATATATATTACATATAATTATATTTTATTATACATAATTATATATTTTATATATAATTATATATAATAAAAATATATTAAAATATTATAATAAAAGATATATTGCCATTCATTCTTTTCAAAACACTCCCCCTTCTTTTTAAACACACTTGTCCTATTATTCTTATCACTTTCTGAAGCAGTTCTGGAAGTCCTTTTGGATCAAGTTTATGCTGTTGCTGAGTGCATTCCAACAGAAAGGCAGGCCTATAAAAACATTACAGTGAGTCTTTGTCCACCTTATTGACAGACTCTGGCAATATGAGACTTTTGGGTCTTTCCTCAAGTCAAAATGATGATGAAAGGTAGATGTTTTGAATTGATTCAGGATGTTGAAGCAGACACCACTGCATAAGTGGACACACTAATGGAAGAAGACTTTCAGAACTGCTTTAGAAAGTGTCAAGAACAATGGGTAAGTGTGTTCAAAGTAAGGGGGGAATTAAAGGAAATGAATCTTTTACTCCAATAAATTTCTAAAAATTTAAACATTCACCATATTTTTGATCAGTCCTCCTATATAATTAATTTCCATACAAAAACAAAATGCCATGAACTTGACATACCACTGATTGCCATCACTCCAGGTTGCTTCAAGCCCTTCTTGGTGTCCATTAAGATGGGTATGTTGCTGTGGTCAGGATGGCCAGTTCTTTTTTGATGTAGCTCTTATGCTGCAGCAACTTGTCAGTCTCTTTCCACATAGGGAATCAAGAAAGCTTATAGATAGGATGGGCCTGGTGACACACATCTATAATGCCAGCAATCTTGGAGGCTGAGGCAGGAGGGTTATTGTGAGTTTGAGGCCAGCCTGAGCTACCTAGTGAGTTCAGTGACAGCCTCAACTACATAGTGAAAGCAAAAATTTTTTTTTTCAAAACACTAATAAAATTACAAAACGTGACTTTTTCTCAGTGAAGGTATCCACAGAGTTGCCAGGAAAAGCCAGCAGTTGTCTCAATTATCAGTGTTATCCCTTTCTACAGAATGGTGGAAGCTTCATTTCAAAACTTTTACATGAAACCAAACCTAAAGGGTGTGAAAGCAGGAGAAATTATGTACTTGCAAAGAAAAATCTAGAGGAATTCTTGCATTGGGTTTCCTTTTTTGCCCCTCTATATTTTCTCTCAAGTATAAGATAAGCAAATTTTATTAGTATATAATTTTACTGTAGTTGGCTTAAAATTGACACAGGACAACAGAATTAGGGAGGAAAACATATTAATCAAATAGGACCCTCCTACTCACAAATCAGCAGACACTCAAGCCATTGCATTATGTCTTGTTTGGAATGCCATGTAAATAACACTTGCATGCAGTGGAGCATATGTCCTAAAATAGCAAACATTCCACTGTTACCAAGGACAGTTGAAGTGAAGGTTAAGACAAGAATGTGCTCTAAATGCTCAAGGCAGAGACTGAAAACCTTGAAGGGATTTATCAGCTCAGACAGCCCAAAGACAATTTCATACAAGAAAAAAAGTTTTAGAGCAGCTTTTAGTTTTGTTAACCTGATGAATGTTGAAGCCAGAGATTCATTTATAAATTCTCATTCAACGTTACTATCTCCCAGACATAACTGTCACTAGTAACATGTCTCACAGGCCTTATCAGCTAAGGCATTCATATCTTTGATCCTTTTGAGCTACAAAGGAGAAGAAAAAATTAAAGAGCTTATTTATAGCTTAGTTGTATTTAGTGAGTACTTACAATGCTTAAGGTATTGTTAGTTGAAGGAGTTGGAACACAAAGATAAGTTTGTCTGCTTTCATTGCTGTGATCAAATATCTGACAAAAATGACTCAAAGGAGAAAAGATTAATTTTGGCTTATGGTTTCAGATGTTTTGGGCCATGGTTGGGTGATTCCATTGCTGTGATACCTCATGGTGAAGTCACCAGTATGATGTTTTTTCACATGTTCAGATTAAGATCTTTCTATATCAGGTGTTATGGTTTAGATATGGCTTGAATGTACTCCCCTAGAGTTCATGTGTTGGAAACTTAGTCCCTACCTAGTGTGCAGAGCTGGGAGGTGGTAGAAAATTTAAGAGGTGTGGAAGTTCTTAGGTCATTGGGGAAATTTCCCAGAAGGTATTCCTTAAGGTAGCTTTCATGGGACCCCTGAGCTCTCACAAGAGCAAGTTGTTTGTAAGAGTGAGCCTGACTCCTAATCAGTGGTCCCCAACCTTTTGGCACCAGAAATAGGTTTCTTGGAGACAGATTTTCCATGCATCAGGGGACAGAAAATGGTTTAAGATGATTCAAGGGCTGGGGATCTAGCTCAGCGGTCTAAGCACCTGCCCGGCAAGTGCAAGGTCAAGAGTTCAATCCCCAGTGCTGCAAAAAAAAAAAAAAAAAAAAAAAAAGATGATTCAAGCACAGTACAGTTATTGTGCACTTTATATTATTACATTGCAATATATAATGAAACAACTCTCCATAATGCAGAATCAGTGGGAACAGTGAGCTTGTTTTCCTGCAATTACATGGTCCTGTCTAGGAGTGATGGGGATAGTGACACCCGAAGTGTGTTGCTTATGTCTGGTCTACTCTATAAACCTGTTTTGGTTGCTAACACTGCAGAAACCCCTGCTTCACAAAGATAGGATGCTGGCAGTGGTGGTAGGCTTTTCGGTGCTTTTGTATTAATGTGTTCTGCCTTAAATTCAATCCAGAATATATGGAGATTTGTAGGGCCACAGTTATTTGTGATCTAAACAGTTGATCATCTTCCATTACAAAGTTGATTCACCTATTTTATTTACAAATGGGCTGCAGGTTCATTCCTTCTCAGTTTTTCTCATCTCAGGGGTCATTTGTGGTTTGGAAGCAATGCTAAAACCCTTTCAAAAGCTGAGACAGGTAATCATGCACTACCTAGGAAAAGGGAGACCTCACTCATTTCAAAAATCTCTGCAAATGTTTGAAATGTAACAAAAATTCCAAAGGTTTGCTCATCACTCCTATAATTCTATTTAGCCTTGAATAGAGTCACTTTTCTTTGCTGACTTGAACAGTTGGTTATTCCCTACAAACTGAGTTCATTGAGCAGGTTGAATATTGAGCAGGTTGAATATGTCACATCAATAAGCAAGTGTTGCAATCCATTCTGACCACTGAAATGTGCTGCCACTGTTTTTCTAAAAGAAATCTCTGGAGCAGGTCACATAACTCAAAAACTCTGGAGATACATTATGTACATGTACCAGTTCCTCACAGTAAACATTATTATTGTGTACTGCAAATATGTACTAATAAAGAAAACTAAAATAAAAAACCCTCTAATAAGTGCATTACTTTAGGAAGCCATCTCGCTTCTGTACATAAAAGACGTGTGCTCTGCATCTGTCGCACCACAAGTGTGTGAACAGATATGAGTTAAGGGCATGTACTTTAATGTGGTTAATTTTAATTACATCCTGCAAAACATAAGTTCAGGTGACATTTTTCAGCTAGCCAGCATTTCTCTATAGACTGGCATTCAGGAGTAACCTCTTTGACCTGAGGAGTGAAACTGGAAGTTGTCCAGTCATGATGGCTGCTCTGCCAGTGTATATACCAATACAAAATGATCAATTCAGTTTTCCTAATATGTAATCACTCAAAGACTTGAATAACTCCACAGCTGTGGTGTTGGATGGCAACAAAAGGGTACACATATCCCCATGCACATCCTTCTGGAAAATATATTATGCAAAAACAAGCATTGTTGACCTGTTGTCAATGTCAGTAGATTCATCAACTGTGGATTGCATACCATGGCAACTTATTAATGCTAACAATTGTGCCTCAATATCCTCTGTTGTTTCATCAATTTGTCTAGTTATAGTACTAACTGAAAGAGGTACACGTATCACTTTTTGAAATGCAGTCTCTCCTAAAAGTTCACAACAAATGTCTTTAGTGCCAGGCAGAGTCAACTCCTCACCAATAATAAAGGGCTTCTTAGCTTTAGCAATATGGTTAGCTGTCAAAAATGGTGCCCTCAGTGCAAACACATTGATGGCCTTTTGTTTGCTCGTGTTCACATTTTTTTCTTTTGAAAAACTACAGAGGCATGTCTTTGAATGTAGGGTGCTTGGTATCCATGTTGTGAAGCAACCTTGAAAGTGCAGGTCTTCATTATATAGCTGCTCACCACATAGTACACCAAGTACGCCTGGAGAATGTTAACCACTTGTTGCAATGAACCCATAATTTAAGTAAGGTTCTTGGTATTTTTTTTTTTTGCAATGCAGTGTTATTTTTATTGGCACTCAGTATTGTGTTGTCTGATCATTGGGTCTTTCCTCCTTTTCAAAGACTGTAACCAGTGATGTTTGTTTTTCATTCATTTTGTTGACGATTAGCTTGTGGGCTTACCAAAAGTGTGAGACAAGTGTGCAGTGTGGGAAAGGGGCATCAATGGAAGTGGTAAATGAAATAATGAGTAGGCCACACATGGGACTAAAATAAATGTCTGTTTCTGATTTAAAGCCTGCCAATAGATGCAGCTTGTCACTTGCCACTTATTGATGGGTGTTATAGTTTGCATATAGGTGGCCCCCCACAAGCCCCATGTAGTCATGGAAGCGACTGAATCTAGCCTTTGTGATTGACTCCTTGTCTAGTGCTAGGATTGGCAGTGTGAGTCCTGTGCCTGCCCAGGGGTGGAGCCGACATACAATGTAATGTCGGAATGGGGGCATGTTTTCCTTCTTTTGTGGGCTCGTTCTTGCCGCTTGCAGCCACCATGAATGGCTGCCCCATCAGCCATGCGACCCTGCCTTGGAGCCAGCTGAGTATAGATGGAATCTCCAGAATTTGTAAGAAATAAACCTTCCCTTCCCTAACTTTGGGTGTCAGGTATTTTGTCTCAAAAAACAAGAGAAAAGTAACCAAGACAATGGGGTTCTGATATGAGTCTGCAAGCAACTAATTCGTTATGGTTTCTGTGCAGTCAAACCTCTCTGCTAATGTTAATCTGTATTTGCAGCTGCCTCAGCTCCTGTCAAATCATCAAGCATTAGATTCTCTTAAGGACTGTGTGGCCTAGACCCTTTGCATGCACAGTTTAGAGTTTATGCTCCTGTACGAATCTAAAGCCACCACAGATCTGACAGGAGGCAGAGCTCAGATGGTAATCCAAGCGATGTGGAGCAGCTGTTAACACAGACAAAGGTTTGCTTGCTTGCCTACTGCTTACTTCCTACTGTGTGGCCCAGTTCCTAGCAGGCACTGGTCCATGGTCCAAGGGCTGGGGACCCCTCTACCCTAAATCACTCTTCTGGCTCCCTATTTTTGCGTAGGATCTTTTGTTTGCCATGATACCATTTGTTAGGCTCCCACCAAAGGCCAAACCAAAGGATCCATTTAATCTTGGCTTTTCAGTCTCCAAAATTGTGAGATTAAATATACCTCTTTACCTTATAAAGTTAGCTTGCCTCAGATTTTTCATTATAGTAACAGGAAACAGACTGATATGTGAAACTAGGGCTTTTGGAGATGATAAATTGTCACTATGACTGTTCTGGAAGTAATGTGCAAGATGATTAAAGGTATGACTTCTAGGACTGTATGATGAGGTTCAGATGTGAGGTTTTAAGAATCTGAAATAGAAAGTGTAGTAAAAATGTGAAACAAGAAATATATGCAAGAGATGTTTGAAAAAAGGATTAAGAACTAAGCATTTTGCTTGATAGGGATTCTGAAGAATTAAAGGTAACCACTCTGAAGTCAAGTCCTCTCAGTTTATAAGCTCATCAATAATACCTAGTCATATCAGGAAATGGTATATCTGACCTTATCTATTCTAATTTGTCTCTGGCTGCTGACAATGTTAAAAGATCCCTTCCGTTATTGAAACTTTCCTTCTCTTACCTGTGCTCTGTTTCAAGAGAATGATAGTACTTAGTTTTGTCAGTTACCTAGGCTTAGCATGTCTTATACTAAAATTTTCAGTATCTTTTTGCAAATGAGTTCTCCAACTCCCATGTTTCTGTTAGTTTATACCATTCTTCTATCAGTCTTTTAAACTACAAACCATATTTCAATCTTTCACTTTCTTTCACCCCTGTTCATTCCTTCAACATGGTTCTCTTATTTTTCACTTTCTTTCCATGTCTACAACATTTACTAACCTACATATGGATAACTGTAATTGATTTTTTGCAGGTCTTTCTGTAATTATCCCAAAACCTCTTTCTGAAACTGCAGTCCATCCCTTGCCTGGCTAATTTTCCTAAAATAAAGCTTCCATTACTTCTTTCTTTGTTCAGGTCTACCAGATAAGTCTAAATTCTCTTGCCTTTGTCAGAATATTGTAACAAAATTGTAGTTGCCAAGGCACAGTTGGCCCTTGATATATGAGCCTGGACATTCAATTCCCACTCCCTTGCAACACCTTCCTTTACCTGCAAGCTAACAGTATGTTCAACCCCAACTTCTCAGATTTCTGATGATGCTGTTTTCTTTTGTTGGAGTCCCTTCCTTTGGCTTGTCCATCCTAACATCCACTTCGGGTACTCCACTTCGAAACTCTTCATCTTAACATCCATTTTAAGTACCACACCTGTTCCATTCAACTGTATCAGCCCACTATCTTGGTTTTTCTTTGTTTTTTGCACTCACATTAAATTTAAGTCAATACTATTTAGCTTATCAGTTGTTCTCATTGTAGCATACATTTTTTTCAACTGTACTGAAAGCTTACTCAAGACAGGGAAGAGACACTAAATTTGGGTAAAACACCTGCTCATTACTTGACAGATTTAGCAGATATTTTAAAATTTACTTAACAATCTATGGATATTTAGCAACTTGACTATTTTAAGATGAATTTTGCTGAAAAGCATCTGTACAACCTGTAGAAGTATTAGAAATCTCCTGGTTTTAAAGTAAATGTGCCCAGTGCTGCATTAATTGCTGCAAAGCATGATCGTTCATGACTGGTCAAAGATTTCCAACTAGCACAGGAAAATCGTGTGTTACCACAAAGCCTAACTGGCCTTACTTTGATGTTCTTGCATTTGCTAATTAGCCTCAGTTTTTATTCCAGAATGACTTTTTGAAGGGTACTGTTTAGTAATTAAAACAGCTGTTTCCAGTATTATAACCTACTACAACTGGTGCTTGTGACATGGGGATTTTTCATCTCTGATTCTCTTGGAAACTCCCTCCTAGTCAGAATTAGGTGTTAGAAACATTACAACTTTTGTCATCCCACACTGGATACAAAAGTGACTATGTTTCTAAGAGATATTTCCCAGACCACCAATCCTAGATTTCAAAACAGAGGTGGTACAAAAGACCCCTACTACAATAATACTTGGGAATCTTATTCTGAATGGGTATTCAGTTCTCTACACTCAATATCGATTTTATTAGTAGTTCTTCACTGATGGGGTTTTCCACTTATCTTTGGCACTTGTAATGTTTTGACTGAGATTTTTCTGAATATAGCTTAGAACAGTTCTAGTTCAGTGGTTTTCAAAATCTAATAATTTGTTAGAAATGCAAATTCTTGGATCCCTCCCCAGACCTACTTATTGAATCAGAGGCTCTAAGGAGGTCCTTCAATCTCTGTTTTTACAGACTCTCCAGCTGATTCTGATCCATGCCAAAGTTTGAAAACTGATCTTTGCCAAAGTTGGCTTAAATTCAATTTATTCATATTGTAGATTAGGAATTTAAGGGCCAGACATAAGTGACTACTTGGATATATAACAAGTTCCTGCGAATGTATTTATCAACCCATTTTGAGGGCAAGATGATATAAAAAATTAATAATTTGTTTAATTCACAATAGTTTATCATAATATGAAACCTGTTCTCAGTCAAATTTTCCTTTATTATGTGCCTTCAATAAGTTTTAGAAGTAATGGCCTCATATTAAATCATCTTAAAAGCCTTCAGTCTTGCCTTAGCATACGTTGCTTCAATCATAAATGCATAGTACACACATATATATGAGTGTTTTCCAAAGCTCATATGAATAGGAACTGAAAAGTTTGTAATTGGCAACTGGGCCTTTTACAAACTTTCTTCTGGGTTGTATTTTTATACTCCAAATGTTTAAAGCTATTCTTTTCATGAAGTAGAGGTTACTTTCTGTAAAGAAATCCCTCATTTTAAAAGGGTTTGGGCAATGCCAGGTGTGGTGGTACACGCCTGTAATCCCAGCACTCGGGAGGTTGAGGCAAAAGGATTGCCATGAGTTTGAGGACAGCTTGGGTTACCAAGTGAGTTTAAGACCAGCCTGAATTACAGAGCAACACTCTCAAAAATCAAACCAAACCAAAAGTGTTTGGGCAATACATATGTTAAGTGTATTTACCCTTTTTTAATTGAATCTGCTAACATATATAAACTTTACAGATCTAAGTGGTCAGTTTAATAATCTTTTGACAATTTTATACACTCTTATGTAACCATGATCTAAAACGAGATATAGAAAATCATCACTCCACAAATTCTTTTGAGTCTGTAATCAATTCTCACCCGCTCACACTGAAACCACTTTCTGACTTTCATCACTATAGATATATTTTTCCTGTTTTCAGACTTCAAATAAATAAAATCACAAAGCATGGTCTCGTTTACATATAGTTTGCTCCTTTCCTTTTTCTTTCTTTTTTTTTTTTTTGATTCATTAATGTCGCATATATCAGAGTTCATTATTTATTTATTTTAGTAGCACTGGGGATTGAACCTCACACATGCTGGGCAAGTAAATACTACCACTGAACTACATCCCCAAACCTTCTTTTTAAATTTTATTCTGAGGCAGTGTCTTGCTAAATTGCCCAGGCTGGTCTAGAACTTGCAGTCCTCTTGCCTCAGTCTCCAAGATGAAGGGATTATATACCTGTGCCACCGCACCCACCAGAGTTCATTCTTTTTAACTGCTAGTTAGTATTGCAATGTATTAATATACAAAAAGTGTCTGTCTTACCTTTTTCTTAGTAATATTTTTCTTATCACAAAAGCAATGTGTCTTTATTGTAAAAAAATATCCAGTACGAATGAGAGAAAAAAGAAAATATTCACAATTCTACTCTCCAGACATAGCTCACTACTACTAACTTGTATATCCTCTTTGAACTTGTTTACATAAGCTGTCCACATAATTATTTGTCATACATATTACAAAAATTCTTATTTTTAAGTTCAAGTATTGCCACTTAAACCCAGATATAAGTGAATTAAGTTGGCACACTCCTTAAGTCTTAACTGTAACTTTTCTAAATTTAAAAGAAAATTAAAAGTAATACCTGAATTCATATTTATTGCTCCAAACTAAGTTAGATACTATATAGAGAATGTTTAACTCTCCCCAGTTTTGCTTGCTCCTCCATAGGTGTTAATCAGTCTTGATCAAGATGACAATTGATAATGACTGTGAAGTGCTGAATTTATAATTTTTCATTTAAATTTTGTTTTTAAATTTTTATTTTCAAGTTTTATCTATATACTAGCAATTTTTTAGTTGTGACTATCTTATTTTATAATATGGATGATCATGTTAGGACTAATTCTATATAATAACCACTTTTTAAATCCAATTTTTAAATACTTTAGGAGCAAACAGTGTTATCTTCACATTTTGATTGCAGAGTAGGAATATTAATATTTGTCTATTTTTAGAAGTCAGTTATGTACTCTCAGGTATCAGTCTACCTATGGCAAATACAATCTTCAATGGTAAGTTGGCCTTTCACTATGTGTACTTCTAAACCAATTTACATGTTGTCATTAAGGTTTGAAGACTATTAGATGCTAAGTATTATTTAGGGTTTGGATTGGAAAGGCAGTTTGTTTCATTAAAGTTCTCGATTAATGTCTTACTTTGCAGTTTTATGGACCTATTGAGTCCCTGCTGCTGTGTGCAACAACACTGGGGAGGGCAAGGGAGTGTCCAGGCAGGCATTTTGTCCATGCATCGGTCATTGTGAGTTCAGAAATTCCTTGCCTAGAAGACATCACTATAGATTCCAAAGATTGTTGCTTGTTTCTTAAAACTTTGATGCTCACAACCTAGAGTCAAAAATGCAGCTGTAATTTTACCTGGAACTCTTTATTTTACATTCTTGCTTTTAGTGTCAATATGCACATTTAGGTGAAATTACATATGCCAAGTTCTGTCACCCATTAAACCCAACGCTCTTGACTGTCTTCCAGTACAGAGCTGCCAAGATTTTGTTTTGGTGATTAGAATACCTACATTCTACCTAGTCCAAACTTCTGCTTCTTTCCTCTTTGTGTGGATTCTAAATTCTTTACCCAAGGGTGGGAGAACTTAACACCCGTAAAGTGTTAAGACAGGGTATTAACTAAAGTCAGTGCAATTCTTAGCTCTCATTCTGATGGGCGCACGTCTTCGAACCCCAAGACTCTTGCTCAAAGCTGAGTCTTTTGTGCTAGCGTTTGTCTATTCTCAGCTCCAAAAGGTCTGCAGTCTACTGAAGCCTCAAAGAGAATTTGATGACTGTCATCTGCACCCAGGG
>RJWT010021138.1:0-17354 GCA_004365215.1 Cuniculus paca | reverse complement strand
CCATAAGTTTCCCAGGCTGGATTTAGACTTCCAATCTTCTTGCCTCAGCCTCTCAGAGTGCTGGGATTACAGGTGTGTAACACCACTACAGCCACTCCTGCTTTTTCTAATCTTTCCCCTGCTTCACTGCCCTTGTCCTTGGGGGCTGATTATGGGAAGCACAAGGACAGTAATATGTCCCTTCAGATGTTATTGCCAAAGAAGACATTAACTATGAGCCTTCCCAGAGGAGCAGCAGAGGTGGTTGTTAAAAGTTCACGTTCAGCTGCCGTCCTATCTTGGACCTGCCACTAAACTTCTCCAGGACTCCTAAGGTTGTACATGAAATGATGAAAGTTCATTAAGTGCTCATATTGTCATCATGTGCTTTAAAAAGACTGCAGAAGATATGCTGTCTTAATTTTTAAAGAAAGCTCATGGTGAGCCAACAGACACAAGTACTGAAGGGAACAGTGATGTTTGTGTGTACAAAGGTCTTTAGGATTAGAATTCTCAGTTAGCAATGTTCCCCTACAAGCTGGCCCTGACATAGTTGTTCTCCCCAGAGAGCAGCCTCTCTGAGGATAGGGGTCATTTGTGTTTCAGACTATTGAGAGCACTACTCAATCTGCCTTGGTAAAAGAAATAGAAATCCATTTTTCATGGCTTCTACCAAGGATTGCTAGGAAACAGGACTAGTCTTCTTCATTTTGAACAAGGACAAAGTTGGGGAAAATAATCATTTCCCTAATCAAAATCAAGGGGCAGGAAGGCAGATTCCTGGTCCTGAGGGTTCATAGATTAGGTGGGGATTTATTTCCAGTGACCAAGATACAGAAGCAAAGTCAGGCCTGAGAGACCGTGTTCTACAATGCATAGTTAGTGCATTTCGAGCACTTCCTGTAGGCCACACATTGTCCCATGCCCTTTACATGCATTACTTGCTTAGTCACCATATTAACTGAGAAATAAATATAAGTGTTATTATTCTTGTTTTATATATGAGAAAAACTGAGGCACAGAGTGGTTAAATCCTACCTAAGATAGCACAGCTAGAAAGCTGTGAGGTGAGATTTGAACCCAGATATTCTGGTCTAGTCTCTATAGCCTCCCAAAGCATTTTCAGAAAAGAATACTGGAGTAAAGGCTGTACTTAGCTATGAACTCCCCCAAACAAGCTACACCTATCTAGGAATAAAGGGTGGGAGGCCCTGGCTGGTCCATACCTGTTGTTTAGTTAACACATCACGAACAAATTCTGCCTTATCTCTCCGTGTGACCACAGCATGATTTGGGGCTCGAGCAAGGTGACATGTCTCATATTCATCCACAGACTTCCTGGTACCATCGGGGCACAGCAGCTCGAAGTCACCCTTCTTAAGATTGCTAGCCCATGCATCAGGGTTTTTTCCTGGGGAGAGAGAGAAAGAAGGTGGATCAGCCAGCGGAGATGGCCTCAGTCACTGTGGGCCTGGCCCTTTGGCCAGCTGAAGCAGCAGAAGTATACATATTGGGTTTATGCAACATGGAGAGGAAGAAACACTCATATGGTGTATATATATAAGGTGATGCTAAACTCACACCAGCAATTACTAGTGACCACCCCTGCCTGATCTTCCCTGCCCAGCCAGGGAAGAATGAACTACATTCTGTGGATGTTACTCAAAATGGCCTTCCTTTCTATTACACTCCAAAGCCTTCTATACTCCTTACTCCCACATAGAAAGAACACAAGGCTCTAAGCCAAGTTTATCAATCTCCATCCTGTAATCTGGCATCTCCAAATGAAAGGACATTTTTCAGAGGACAATTTCAGAATCTGCACCAGCATTTTCAATCGGACACCTTCATTTTAGTTCCAAGTGAAAATGTGTACTTGCCTGTGTGGTATAAGCCCATGTTCTGTGTCAACTTCTTGCTTTGTCTTTTGTATATTCTCTTTGTTAAAAGAAAAACAAAACTCAGCAAAGTGAGTGTCAAACCTGTTTTCCAACTTTTATTTCTATCTCATAATGCAAGATTTTTATCTTTTATTTTATTCATTTTTAATTAAATTTCCTTTCTTTAATTAATTTTAATTTATTTACATAAATAGCCTTAGGCATCTAGAAGGGTAAAATATTGTTTTTCGATAAAATTAATACAGGTTTATGGGAATTAGTAAACTAAAATTTTTCCTTTCCGATACTTCCCAAACCTCACTCATTTCTAGAGATCTAATCTTTGATATTGCATTTGTGTATTTCCATCCATGCCTTGTTATATATATGCATCTATCTACATAAATGTGTAAGTGATTTTATGTATTTATAATTGTTCTTAGTTTTAAATCTTAACAGATTTCATTCATGCAGGAGGAACAGTGGGCCTCTAAAGACTATTGGATAAAAACCAATGTTAACTAATGAGCCATGGCCTAAAGGTAGAATATTAAAAAATATTAATGAAAGGTGATTTTACTCGGAGCAAGGAGGATAGCAATAGGTATCTAGGAGGGTAAAATATTGTTTTCTGAAAAGATGTATACAGGTTTATGGGAATTTATACAATGCTGCATAGTATCAGGAAGACATTTTTGAAACATAATTGCACAGCACACACTTCGGAATTAGTACATTTCTTCCTGTCTTTTTTATTACATATACTACAATATATAAACATCTGTACGTATTAAGATTAAAAAAACACCTTGTTTCTTCTAAACTATAATATACGATGACATTTAAGACATATGTTTTTAAGAAAAGACCTAAGACATAGACAGATTTAATCTAGTCCTTTTTTTGTGTGTGTGTGGTACCAGGGATCGAACTCATGACCTCACACTTGCCAGGCACATGCTTATACCACTGAGCTAAATCCCTGGCCCCTAATTTAATCTAGTCTTGACTGGCAGGGAGTCTGAAAAGATTATAGGGACAAAGGCTATAAGAAGAGGAGTGACCTTTGAGAGGAAGATGAGGAATTTGGATTTGTGCAAGTTGAGTTTGCGAAGTCAGTGTATTCTGTACATTAAATTGACACCTTGGAGAACAGAAATACTGCAATGATGAGCAATCAGGCTACTACTTAAATTTTATTTAGCTAAACATCTTGGAGTCTTTGCAAAGAATGGAGAATAAAGGCCTAGAGATGGAGGCACATGACTCAGAAAAATATGAAAAGAAATCAAGGGTGAGAAAGAGCCAAGGTTAAGGTTACATCCTGAAGCAGAAAGAAGGAAAGCCATTAAGGGAAAAGCAAAAATAATATAAAGGAAAAAACAATAAATTAGTCAACCTGATATTCATTCAGATAAATTCTTGGCAACTGCTATGTTCCATGTGCTATCCTAGGTGACGGGAGTATGAGAGGAGGAAACAGAGGCCAGTGACGTTCTGTGGCCAAAGTGTATCATAGCTTGTGATTAATTTAATAATACTAGCAACATGGACAGAGGATTCTTGTTGTGGGATGGGGGGTATTGTGCCATGTGTGAAGGTTTCTTAGAGAACCTGGTGCTGAGCGACTTTATCTAGATGAGTCACCCAGGAAGTCTGGGCAGTTGGAGAAACATACATGAGAGGAGCAGGGAAGTGATTACCTGCCTGGACATTAGTGTGTTCACTCACAGGAAGAGATACTGGGGCGTATGGAGTGCTTATTCTTATCAGTGTTCATTTTTGTTTTGTTTTAATGTCAAGGCTGCCCCACTTTCACCGCCGACCAGCACTCATTGGTGATTCTTCCCTGAATTGATTATCATCATATTGGTTGTCAGATAAAGGTTTTCTAACTTTGCCATTCTACCTACATTCACTGATTTAGCATTCTCTGATAAGGAAGAAATTGCCCTTCTTCACTTGTCTAATCAGTTATTAGCCTTTACAGCTATCCTTATTTTAATGTTCAAAATTTCCAGATTTGGCAGCAGGAGGTCCTTCAAATTGGCTCTTGAGTGTTTTGACATGTCCTGTCATTCTTTAAACATGTCAGTTGTGAGTACGACACCATACATTTTTTCAACCTTGAAATTAGCTCATTTTCCAAAGATTCCTGGTTCCTTCTTGCAGAGAACAGCCAATATCTTGGATGCTCATTTTTACTGGTATGTTATTGCCTCTAGGCCTTCTCAGTGGACAGAGCCAGGAAATATATATTGTGTGTATGTATATATATTTGTGTGTATAAATGAATATATACATATGCATACACACACACACACACACACACACACACACATTGGTGCTGGGCCACATCCAGGGCCTTATGGATGCAAAGCAAGTGCTCTACTATTGAGCTACATCCCAGGTTCCAGAGCAAGGAGAAGAAAAGCTACAAAAGTCATTACTGTAATTACTGAAAACACTTAAATGTGTACTGTGTAGTATTAAATCCATGTAATATAAGATTTCCTAATCTTGTACTATAGGTATATAAAAGAATGTCTTGTTCTTGAGAAATTGGCACAGAAGTATTTAGGTGCAGGCACCAGATCTGCAGCTGTTGGGGGAGGATTTAGGGCCTTTGGGGACCCCGTGGGCCTAATCATCCTACCTATCTAGTTGAGTATTTCTCTTTTCACTGAACACATAGGTTGAGAATTAGAGCTTTGGAGCCTGATAGTGTGCCATTCATCTACAAAATCACCCCTAAATGCCAGTGAATCCTGTTGACCTGGACATCATGAGGACAGAGGAACATGTGCACATACCATCAGTGTTCTGCATGACTGTCTGGTGTTTCACAAAGGCCACATCTCCTCTCTCAACCAGACACCTGCAGAGATCCAGATGGGGAGAGAGAACAGAGGAAATCAGATTGACACACATGCTATTCAAAGGGTCACCTTATAAATCCAGGCTAGCCACCTAATAGCAGCAATCATAGCTTTCATTCCATCACTTAGCAACATAAAGAATAAAGAAAAAGAAAGGCTCTAAATTGCTATGTACTTACACAATCTCAGTTCCACATACTAAATCATAATTTTTGGTACAACTTCTCCAATAGATTACACCCTTTTCTAACATCAAAATGGACAGCAGAAAATCTATTTTCTAGTGAAGTGATACCTCCCCCAGCAAGCACATTAAATGTGCATGGAAAAAGCTATTCCTTCAGCCTGTTGAAACGTGTGAATGTCTGTGCAACATTTATGAAAGATTGAAACTCCATCAAAAATCTCAATTTGTTCCTTCATTCCTTCAAAACAAGAATTTTAATGTTCAAGGAACATTTGAGGTGTTTTTTGATATTTTGTTTTGTTTTTGTTTGAGAATATGGCCATCCTGCTGTAAAGGCACTTGCCTCTACTAAATCACAGCCTGTATGTCTTGGAGGAGGTATTGGGGGTTGTAAACACAGATCTGAGCCACAAGTCTCCAAGAAGTTTCAGAAAAGAGATACAAACAAAATGAACTCTCTTGAGTATGAATCCATTACTCCTTTTAACAGCACTCCTTTAAAAGTACACATCACATATACACTGGACTGGGATGTCCTTCAGTGTCTGCCTAAGGTCCTACTCCATGAGCCAGGTAGATCGGACTCTTACAGAGTAGGCCCCTACCTGCTGTATGGCTACAATAATCCCCTTGTTTCACAGAAAATAATCTACCTCTTCTGCAGCAGTTCAAGAGTCTTGGAGAAAGCTAGCTGAAAAAGGTGAAAGCCTGTTGTACCATATACTGAATGCATTTCATTTTCTTTTGAGTTCAGAGTCTGTCAATTTGATATGTTTTATGGTATAGCTAGGCTTTGTAAGATACTTTTATGAAAAGAAGGCTTTAAACATGTAAGCAAAAGCTGAGCCTTTGTTCTTCATCTGTAATTCTCAAACATGTCATCACTAAAAAGAGACAAGGAAAAGGTCAAAAAGAGACATTTCCAATCCCCCTCAACCTCTTAAATCCCTGTGAAAACAAGGCATTCTTTTGCACAATTAGAAATGTGTGGAGTGTGGATTGTACTTACTCTAATTTACAAAGTTATTCTAACTGAGAGATAGGGATGATCTTCACTACTGGAAAGTTCAATTCCAATACTACCAGCATTGTGCATTTTATGGTTTGGGGAACTACCAGATAACAGAGGGCCTGCAGTGGGAAGGATAAGTAAGAAGTAATGTAGTAGGTTACATGGGTGTCGCCATATAAATGATAGACACTCTGTAATGTACAGCTGTAGTGAGGAATTTAGAAATCATGTACTTCACTGGTTGATACTTCCAGACGAGAGTGGTGCTAGGTTACCCAGAGGTGCATGGAGGAGCCTGAACCAAATTCCTAACTCAGTGTTTATTCAACTATATTAATGTTTCATCACTTTGCCAACAGTGACATTTGGAGTTAGATAATTCTTTGCTCTACCATGTTATCCTATACATTGTAGAAAGTTTAGCTGCTTCTAATAGCATTCCTCACGCCCTGCATGCCCAGTGTTGTCACAGTGGAATACACCTCTAGACACTGTCAGTGTACCCTGAAGGACAAATTGCCCTCAGCTGAGAACTGCTAATCTGTACCACATGTCATTCTCTTCGGTCTCCAATAGTCACATTGGCAGACAGTGTCCTGGACGAGGCTGGATGCCCTTCTGCATGGCTCTAGGTTTGGTTACAAAATATCCCATGTTAATACATGCATCACTCCATAGACTGAACATAAGAATCTCACCTTCGTTCCGAAAAGAAATCTGGTCAAGACTAGGATACTGTATTTATGTCAGAAGTAAAGGACTCACTTGAAAGCTCCCGTGTAGCCATAGTATGCCTCTTTGTTGTTGGGAGCACACACAGTTGGGCCAGCACAGAGCTCACAGAGACTGGAATTTTTTGGAGACCCGGGAGCACAGCCTTGTTTGAAAAATTCATCTGTGCAGAAGGACAAGTAGAAGTCAGCTCTTCCCCAGTTAGTCAATACTGCTGACTTTTATCTAACACATAACAGCGCTACAGGGCCCAGAAGAAGTAAGACATGTTCATTATTCTGTGACTTGCCATCTGCTAATTCAACTGATGGACTATAGGCTGTAAAATTGAGGTTGGGAAAAGGAGCTCATGGCCATTGCATTTCAAGATGGAAGGGATTCTTTTGTGCACCAGGACAGTGTCATCGCTAGCCTGAAGAAAGAACAAATGAAATTCCTGAGCTTGTGCAACCTGTTTTCTGATGTCCCCTTTACTATGTCAACAAGCTCAGCCAGGGGATGGGGAATTTTCCTTGCAATTCAGTTGCTTGCCCAATGCTGTAAAAGTGCAGAAGGGCAGGAGATAGTGCAGAGATCAGGAGCCTATTGGGACCAAAAAAATAAACAGACAAAGGGCAAAGGCCTGAACAAACTAAACTAAGCAAACTAAAGGCAAGGTAAGATAAAGCTCGAGCCGCAAAAACACAACTAAAGGAACCTGCTGGTGACAGGAAACCAGGCAAAGCAGCATCAAGCAGCAACAGATCTGCATGTTTGCACATCCTCTGCCCGTTTGTCTGCTTACGCTATATAAACTTTTAGATCCAGGCACTTCCTTGGCATCCTCTTGCCCCCTCATCTGTCGAGGGATTTTCTCTGTTTCTGCTAATAAACTACACACCCCAGCCCATTCCCCGCTGCTTGCTCTACTGCACGCCCTTCTGCACTGCCACAGAATAAGAACCTGAAAGGGAGAGAGCTGGTTACACCATGACTTCCAGGTGTGATATTTTGCTTCATGTCAAACTAATGTACAGATGCACTGTAATGTGCTGGTGCAGAGATATGTTCTCATCTCTAATCCCTAGAGACACAGGGTTTTCTGGAATTTGTAACCAGATTCAGAGACCTCCTTGGAGCTGGCAGGGAAGAAACAGGAAGCAAATGTAAACCAGAATCATTGTAAAACATTTGCTTGTAGGTATCTTACACCCAGAAGCTTTAAAGGTGGTAGAAATAAACTTGTACCTGGTGAGTATTCAAAGAACACAGAGAATAAACTGCTATCTACCCCTAGAGGAAGCCCAGGAGCTTGGCAGTGACTCAGTGTGATTGTAAACACTTTAAGAGACCAGAGATCACCCACACTCACATAGCCTGTAGAACTCCTATGGCAGGGGTTGCTAGCTGTGTATCCAATATCCATTTTCCTTTGTTCCTTAGTAACAAATATTTAGTTTTATTTGGGGGTAGGAATATGTTCAAATGAAAAATTACAGCCCGTTGTGGTTCTGAGCAATGGGAAAATTGCTCAGAAAAAAATTCTCTTTTACAGCCCGTTGTGGTTCTGAGCAATGGGAAGAAGTTAGCTCAAACAGTTGAATGTATGTCCTGGAAGGCTACTTTATAAAGCTGACAGTCACTAGTGTAAGCTTCCATTTGCTCTGACTCGGTGCTTGGGGCCTGGATTGTGGATATGATGGCAACCATAGGGTAACCTTGAACCTGGAAGCCTCAGGCTGTAAATGGTGGAGTAGAAAGAGGGAGAGACCATCAGGATCATACTAGTCATGGACTGCTTACCTCTGGTCTTTGTAATAAGAGATAAAAGCAAATGTATGCTAACTTGAGCCATTATGAGCAACTAAAATGAATGATCTTGATTCAGTTACTAGCTCCCACAACCCTTGTATCTCTTTTTGATATTTCCTTGAGGGTCACTCTTACAAAATGCTACTTCTGTGGAACCAGGGCTTGCAGCACCTCGTATGACACTTCTCTCCCTCAGGACCCTTCTTTCTACTGTGACTTTGCCACAACTCCCTTCCAGGATTCACTCACCAAATCTGCAGTGCTTGATTCTGTTGTACAACAGGCCCATGGGAATGTTCCAGCCAGCGGTCCTATCTACTGCGGTGTGACAAGACTTCTTGCCCTCCAAGTTATTCCAGTTGATGTTAGGATCTGATTTCTTTACTACTGCCACAGCAAAATACCCTACAAGAAGGACACAAGAAGAGAGGTGTCAATCCTTCTGGAGCTTCCAAAGTGTCTGCTTCCATCAAAGGGCAGCATCTCCATAGGGCAGCAAAGATGTTCTGAATCATTGTTAGTGTCCCAGAAGTATCTCTGCAATAACTGTGGTAAAATCAAGGCACTTGACAGAAACAGATTAATCTGAACATTAAAGACAAAATACTAATATCACATGTACCTTATCATTATGTACAATTTTTATGTTTATATGTTTCAGTTAAAAACATAAAACACACACAAAAAACGAAGTACTAAGAATACATTATCACTAGACCAGTGGCTGATGTATAACCATTCCCTGAATCCATACAGTTACTGAAGTTAAAAATCCACAGTCCACCCTCCAGTGTATTATTGCAGAGGAATGAGTACAAAATACCATAGTTAATGTAACCCCCACATTTTATAAGCTAATATGTATTGAGATAGAGTAGTATAAGACCACTACACAACAAGGGGTAATCAGACTAGACATTTTCCAATAGAACACAATTTTATACAATAGTTATGCAAAGTGGAAAATATGAAAAACAAGTCAACTGCCATTTTCAGCAGTTAAGTACATGCTGGTCTTTATAGTGAAGCACTGAACATCAACTCATGATTTCAGTGTTCCAGTTTATTCAGTGCAAAATACTGTTTCTAACAGGAAACAGAATTCTTATCCATGGAATAAGAATGGCTCATTCTAGAGCTGCTAAAGAGGTTAGCTGCTCCAGTGATGGGAAAGGCCAGGATCTGCACTCGGCAGAAGGGATAAGTACAGACTGCACTGATGGCTGTCCACTACATGGCCTGTAGGGGCCGAGCACAGACCCAGTGCTCACCTCCAGACTTACTCCTCCCCATATATCCAAATCCACCTCTAGCTGAAGCCCTGGGTGAGAGCCAGGTTGGCCTGGGCTCCTCAGCCCAGCCCTAGCTTGGAGGTCAAGTAATTTTATGCTTTTAAACAGCTGTCTTTGTAAAGCTGTCTACTCAAACTTGTATGGCATAAACAAGCAAATTTCCTTGACTAGTGCTCTCATCTAGAATGTGTAAGCCTTATGGAATTTGAGGTGGTGGAATGCAGTAAGAAAACCCTAGATTTAGTGTAATGCTAGACAATTCACAAATTACCTGAGCCCTAGAGTCCTCTTATGCATCCTTAGAGGATGCCAGTCCCTACTTAAATAAGAGATCTTATGTACAAGTTATTGCAAGTGTAAAGGAATAACCATCATTATCAGTTACTATCCTTCCATGATGCTTTTGCTTTCTAAAAAAAGATCTCTCACCATTGTCTGTTTGTGACATGAGTTTTAAACTTACCTAGCCACTTCTCCAAAATAGTGGGAATTCGCCTTTTAATTCCTGAGGTTACCAAATTCCAACTTACCTTTTTCAGGTGTTCCTTGGCAATTAGAGCTTTCTAAAGAAAAGAAAATGAAGAAAGCATTAAACACATACTTAGATTTAAAAAAAAAAAACAGACATGATGATGCGCACTTCTAAGTCTAGGAGGCTCAGGCAGGAGAGTCACAAATTCAAGCCCAGTCTGGGCAATTTATCAACTTATCAAGACCCTGTCTCAAAATATATTTTAAAAAGGGAGGTTGAGGGTTAGTGGGACAGCTGGGAATGTACTCAGTACAAGGGCTCTGGGTTCAACCTCAAGTGCTAAAATAAAATAAAATAAAATATTCATGTCTTTCTCATGTAATAACTAAGAATAAAAAAGAGTAAGATAAAACTACCCATGTCACTAATTCTAAACAAGTGTAGGCTCCCTGAATGATGCAAAGTCTTTAGCTATTAGGCTCTAGAATTTATACACAAACTATAAATTTCAAATTTCTCACTCTACACAAAGCCCACATAGGGTATGGGCTGACTATATTTAAATCCCTGCATCAAGGCAGCAGGAAGAACATGAGTTCCAGAAACTGGAAGACCAGCCAGCAATCCTAGATGTCCTCTGCAGTAGAGTTAGTTTTAGCAGAGACTTCATGACATTCAGAGCCCCACCACTGAGGGATATGATAACTGCCTTCTTTTTAAGATGACTGTGAGGATTCTATCTGAGGGAGTTCAGAATCTGACTAGTGGGAGACATTGAGTAAAGGAGAGCCACAGTGTGAACAGGGCTGTGATTTTCCCATATCCTCTCTCCATAGCCCAGAAGGAGGGAAACAGTGGATGTTGTCTTGCACTTACCGTAGTTTTCTGCCATAACAGGCACCAGACCACACTGGCTGGCTATGTAGACAAATCCACCATCCAAGCTCATGGCATCTGCTTCCCCACTCTGCAGGCACAGCAAATCACAGCAGTTGAAAAGATGCTATTTCCTACTCATCTGCCCCTCTAGCCAACTCTTTAAAGAACTTTCCTAGCCCATGTTCTGAGTAGCAGGGAAACAGCAAATAATGGTACAGAACTCCTGAAAGATCAGTCAAGCACACCTAATATAGAAAATAAAATATATTCTATTCTCATTTTCAGCTAACCATCATCACCGTCATGAGCTGATGATAAATTGCAGATGACCGATTTTCAATTTTCCTGTCTTCTTATAGGGTATACTGTCCCAGAGATAGTCCTACAACACCTTTCTGAACCCATGAATTCTCATCTGTGGGATGGAGAAGTAGAATCAGGGACATGGGACTGTGTCTGTGGATAGGGCTCTAGCCCCTCACTTTAGCCTCACTGGCTGTGTGCTATTTTAGTACATTTCTATGAATATACCATAAAGAAATAATCAGATGTGTATGTGGGCAACTATTTGGGTGAAAAAATATGAGTAGGAAAAACCAGAAATGGGATGTATAAGAGCAAAAGGGGAACCAAACTATGTTCAGTGACAGAAAAATGGCTAAGAAAAAGCTGCACATCCATGCTATAGAATTGATATTAAAATTAAAATATGTTTTTCTTTTTCTTTAAATATCAGCATGTGTATATTTATTTCCTTCAAATGTATGCCAGACTAATTCCACAGAAACAAATCTCTTCAAGAGTGATTTGAAGGGCCAGGGATCTAGCTCAGCGGCCTAAGCGCCTGCCTGGCAAGTGCAAGGTTGTGAGTTCAATCCCCGGTGCCGCAAAAAAAAAAAAAAAGAAAAAAGAAAAGGAAAGGAAAATGAAAACAACACAGAAACAAAACCCCAATGATTTGATTCATAAGTATTTGAAATTTATATAATTTTATACTGGTAGACTTCCTTTTTTAATACTGTAAGTTAAAGACCTCACCCCATAACCCATTCATATTTCTCATTTCTCCTTCTACATAAACTTTAAAAATTGCAATCTATACATATAAATCACATTTAAAAACTTGAAACTGTAAAATACTGCTTCCTCAATATGATTCAGAAACATCTGTATAACGACAGTACAGTCATAAGTAGTAAATTGTAGGAAGAGAAAAGGAAAAATGAGGCAGACATAAATTTGCTATCTTAATATTTTACTAATTCTATCAGTTAAAAGTAGGGATGTCCTGAGAAAGAGTAGCTGGGACTTAACGTGAGGAATAGAGTGAGCCTAACAATTTGAGAATGAGTTTGGAAGTATTTTCCTATTTGATCTGAGTTTGCCATAGCAAGCTGATGCTGAGAGAAAAGTTATTTTCTTCCATACATTTGCTCAGTGTTGCTGAGTGTCTTCCCATGGAAATGTGTTTTAAGCTCTCTGTATTCAATACAAAGTCTTCTTTCATCAGACCAGTTTCAGGCTTCACAGGTCAGGGCTCAAATTAATTTTAAATGTCATTTTAAACTGTTTCAGACTTGCTGAAATAGAAGCTTCAGAAAGTACCTTGAGTACCTTGCTTTCCAACTATTAGCTCTTCCCAAATTCGTTTAAATTCTCTCTTTTGAGGTGTTTCTTTTTGCTTGTTTTGATTTGCCACAACAGATCCAATGACATAAGAATGATACCTGAACTGATATGGTCACACACACTTATAATCCCAGCACTTTGGGAGGCTGAGGCAGGGGGATCACAAGTTCAAATCCAGTCTGGGCAACTTAGTGACTTAGCAAGACCTTGTCTCAAAGTAAAACTAAAAATGGTTGGGGATATAGCTCAGTGCAAAGGCCTGGGTTCAGTACCACAAAAACAACAATATCTGTGCATATGATGTATTTGTGCACATGCACAAATACCATTTATTATCAGGAGATTCGAAGCTCTACTTTCCCAAGAAAAACATACTTTTTTGCCTGTGTTTTTTTTTTTAATTTTATGATCAAAATTCTTTAAATAACCATCAAATTCTCCAATATCTCTAGTCCAGAACCACTTCGGTCTGTTTTCATCTTCAAAGAAATCTACAAATCTACTTCTGTCTGTGCTTCATTGTTGCAGTGTCATACAACCACATTTGGACCTCCCATGAGAATTGCACCTCTAGGCCGGTTTATCAGTATTACAGTATCCACTCCCCTCCCCCAGTTTCTTAATTTCATTTCACAGAAACTAATGGGGCTCCTCCTCCTGCCAGTATTGCCACCTCACACTTCTGTCATTGCTCAGCCACTGTAGATACAGTAAGTCCACACCCCTGACCAATGGTGATGCAAAACTGCTCATGTTCATGGGTGCAGAAAGTGGAGGCTCAGGTTTTGAGTTGGTGGGCTTCGCCTTAATTTGCTTAGATTTTTCCTGTATTGACTCAGACAAAAATAAAGTGTAATATATGTTTCAAATAGTATAAAGTAATGTTTAAAATGTATGAAATATAAAACAACAAGAGTTGATCCTCTATTTTTGCTTCATGATAGTTTTGAAAATATGTGGTTATTCATAAGTGCTCAAAAGTTAGACTTGACAGATTGAGCAAGACTCAGCTAATAACGACAGCAAGTTCTAGTGTCTTCCATGTACCTTTGTTTTAATACATTTATGATTTATTATGAAGGCTCCAACTCAACAGTAAATAGAAGAGATGCTTAGGGCAAGAATTGTGGGAAGAAGGGGATTCCGAACTTGGATCTTCCAGAACCCTTCTAGGCACATTACCCACCTAACATCTTGGAGCAGCACCAACATAGAAGCTCCCCAGGGAAGGTTTTTAAAGAATGAGGGGAAAGCCCACTAGATATCATGAGACAAGAGGTGGTAAGCAACCTGTATGATATGATCCTAGCAAGAGATTTTCCTCTTAGTTACATAGGTATAAGCAGTACTTTTGATTTTCTTCTTCTGTCATTAAGGATTTTTCAAAATTCTCCACAAGCAAACATGGAGTACTCTTTTGATCAACAAAGCAAATTTGTACCCACCAGCAAAATCAAAAGAGAATCCTATTGCATTCACCATGGTACTCCAAGGGTTTTAAGACATCCCCACCATGCCTCCTAAGCAGAACATAGCTCAGATCACCCTTTCAGTGAACACTAATATGAGGAGGAAACTGAGTCCTTTAGCTCCACAAACTCTAAGGTTCTGAACCTCCTAGGGTGCTGTGCTCATTCAGTTAGAACAAGGACTCTGGAAACCAAAGTGTCTGCATCACTTCCAGGAACAGGCATTGGCTCTGCCTTAGCAGTGGGACAGCAGAAGGAAGTAGCAGGAAGACTGACCTAGGGATGCAGAGGTGACATACCATGATCTTGGCAATGCAGTCCTCCGTGGTCTCTGCTGATTCACACTCTATTCTCCCGTCACTGTTAACACTCCACTCATCACACTTGAGCCTCTCATGGTGGCTCAGTGCACACCACTTCAGTGTCTTGGGTTCTTCCTGGGAGCTTTCTGGGCCTGTGGTGCAAGAAAAAGAACCAAAGGTCAGAAGAGAGGCCTCTAGTATTCTCCAGTGTTTATCAATGCTACTAGCTATCTTCATGCAAATAGTAGAATTTGTCAGCAGAAACAAACTGATCCCATTTGAAGAATTAATTCTCTTAGAAAGCAAAGTTGGTACACAGTCTCTTGGTCAGTTTCTGTTACGGTTTATATCTAGATGCCCCCCAGTGCTTCATCCAGTCATAGATAGCGGTTTTCAGAGGTGGCTGGATTTAGGGTGTGTGATGCTGTGGCTGACTCATGGTGCAATGCTAGGATTAAGGGTGTGAATGCTACCTACTCTAGGTGGGTAGCCTGGATAAAATATAAGAGACAGAAAGAGGGCTGATGTGATCATTGCTTTTCACTTGCTGCTTTTGTTGTCTTCTACTTACCATAAACCATTTCTCCTCCATAGTGCTTCTCTGCCTTGCCACTCTGCCTTGGAGCCAGATGACTATGGATTGAAACCTCTACAAACTGTGAGCTGAAATAAATCTCTCTTTTTAACTTTGGGTACCAAGTATTTTGTCTCAGCGATGAGAAAAGTGACTAAGACAGTTGCTTTTCATTTAGATTCAAACTTTTTCTTCTTAGTAGCACAGCTTTCTTCTAAAACTTCTGTACATTCTATGGTTTCTGGCTGATATTTTCATTCTTCTTTTTCAAATAATACTTTATCACCTGATACGTTTATGTTTCTCTGTCCATCATTTAGTGTTAGTTTCCTTGTAGGAGAACATGAGCTCCTACAGGGCCATACCTCTGTTTAAGTGCTGCTAGCACATGGTCAATGTAATTAAAGTCTAAGGAGTAAGTGAACACCTACTCCTCTCTCAGACTCAGCCCCAAGTCACTTCCTCAAGGCAGCCTTACCTCAACCCCCAGGCCAAGGCCTCGTTTTCTTTGTTTTGCACTTTCAGACCATAGTTTTGTGTCGTTTTATTGTTTCACTTGTAAGCAGATCTCTACTTTATAGTTGATGACTCAGTAGTATGACTGTTCATCAAACATTTGTCTTCTACCTGGTCTGAAAGTTCTTGGATAGCGAAATCTAATATAGGCTTGTATGTTCAGCTCCTGGCAGAGTTTATGGCTAGATGTTCAATGTATGTCCACTGAGTGAACTAAGGAGCAAGCAAAACCTTAGTGACCCAATAAAATTCAGGATTGGGAGGGACCTGTCTAGAACTCCAGCTTCATCGTGGCGTATGTTGATCATCGTATGGGCTAGGGAGATACGATCTTTAGACACATCTTTTTATTTTACTTATTTTGTGCCAGGCTAATTAGTTTCACAATTACCTGACCCTAAAGGGTAATGATTTGTGCAAGGGAAATAATGAAAGAAATCAACTCAAGTCATTGAAAGTATTAGTTTTCTTTAAAGCCTTTGTGATGTCCAGACCATCTCATCATGACTCCTGCCACTTAGCATCAATCTAACACTGAGTTCATAGACAAGGCAGAAAAAAAAGACACCAGGAGAGGCTTTCAGGACCCTGGAAAAACTGGATCACTGACCCTTGCCCTTGACAGTTCCCCCAGCTCCTGAGGTCAGCTGGTCCTTCCTGAGTACTTACATATGCCTTCCCGTAGATTCCGAACAGCAGTGACATACAGATAGCCCAGATACAGCCTATAGTCCATCCTGGCGGGGATCCTTAGAAGCCCTTTCGCAGAGTCCTTAAACAGCAGGTCTTTCCCATGAGGAGAGCTGAACAGGTGGAATTCTTTCGATTTGTCTTTGCCAAAATGTTCCTATTCACAGTAAAATGGAAAAATCAGTGGCAACAACGAGCAAAAGAGGCTGAAAATTGGGACTGAAGAGAAAAGAAGAGCCCCACAAAAAACAAAGTAAAAAAACCATGAGAAACTTCAAGATGCCAGGAGAGAAGGCAGGCAGAGGGCAGTCATGCTGTCTTCCATCCAGCACCATCTTTGCTCAGCACCTTCCCAGGACCACACCACACCCCCTTCCCTGAGCGAATTTCTGGGCCTGTGTCTCTGAGTGGCTAAGAGATCACAGAGAAAAAGAAATGTGTTTCATTGAGAGGTTGACCATGAACGTATGGTTGTTGCTTCAGCTCTCAACAGGCAGGCGGAGGCACATCCCAGTGCTGCAGGAGACCTGAGCTGGCAGTGGATGCAGCTCCCTCGGCAGTCAAGGTGGGAGACCGTGGGAGGGAGGTGGTTCCCTTGATGGGAGGAATGTCATGGGTGTCTGCATGGAAGTGATGGTATTTTCCCTGGGCCTTGAAGGCCTGGTTCACATAGAAAGAAATGGAATATCATGAAAGGAGATGTCACTGGCCCACAAGGTAAAGGTTGATGGATGCTAATGCCAGAGGAGGGTCCTTACTGCTCCGGGAGGAGTCCCACCCAGCTAGGGTCTTCTGGAATGACTTATAGTGAGATTTCCACTGTGTCCTGAATACACAACTAGAGTGGTCAAAATGCAAGGAATAAAACCGCTAAATCCAAGCAGGAGAGGAGGACAGCAGGTGGAGATACCTGGGCCTGGCTGAGGAGCTCCCAGATCAAGTCCTCCTTGCCGTCCACACTGCGAGCCACGACAGCGTGAGAAGGGACCTTGGCCAGATGGCACTGCGCATACTCATCCACAGGCCTCCGGGTGTTGTCCGGGCAGAGCAGCTCATACTTGTCCCTGTCAG
>RJWT010021137.1:0-17703 GCA_004365215.1 Cuniculus paca | reverse complement strand
CCACTTTACCAAGGGAAAACACTTTACATTCAAGCTCCCAATTTATGATGAGCTCTGTTTTATAATTATAAATCTCCTTTCTAAACTTTTTATATCATTAAGGCCCTGATGAATAATGACCATTAAAAAAGGACAAGAAGACCCTTTTTCAATTCCAAAGCCATGCCTAAGTAAGGCACCAAGAAGCCCCAGCCCCAAGAAGTAACACCTGTGTGACACAGACACCTCTGTGGCACTGCCCTTCTTGTCATACAGAGGACTGTATCTCTCTACATCCACTTTACAATGCATTCTACATAGGCTTCTGCACAACTATCTTTATGTCTTGAATTCTTTCACCAAGGGCCAGTTTGTGAGGGCCAGTTCTTCATATTTTCCGGATCTAGCTTCCCAGAGACAGCACCAAAGATGTCACAAGGTCAGTGAGATATTGACCCTTAGTCCTGATGTTCTTAACAATTTCATAAAAGACACACAAAGGCCCTGTGCAAACAGAGGCAGAATCTATTACAGAAATAAAACACAGGAATGTGCCCTTAAGGAAAGGTGGGGAAGCACCAAGATGACACTGCCCCAAACTGAGGTTCAGGCTGACTTTATGGGCTCTTGAGGAACATCATTCCCTTTCTGCAAAATCATTGTTCTTTTCAAAGGGAAATGAGACTCTTTTGACAACTGCAGAGGGAATGTTACAGGCAACTGAGTTAGACAGAAATATTATAGGCAGTCAGATAGGGCTAGGTCCTCAAAGAAGCCAGTGCAGAAACCCAGATACCTTGCAACCGTGTGGGAGACAGACACCTCCTGCTGTGGGCCAGGCCTCAAGACAAAAGATCAAACACATGCACCCACACCCTAAGGACTGATGTTCTAAATAGGTCTCTGTCACTCTGAAAAAGCCAGGAGTCACCACCCTGAGCCCCTACAGGAAGAGTCACTGCTCTCTAAACCTGCCGCTTGCTAAGTGACTCACTTCCCCATTTGGCCCTGAGCAATTAATTTTATTGGTTATCCATAGTTTTGTCCCACCTTATGCTGACCTTGCGAGTTCCCAGGTTTTCCCTACCTTGGACCCATCTCACCTCATGATTTTATTCTATAAAAGTCCCTAGAGAAGAGAGTCCTTGGCAACCCGCTCAGGACCCCTTCTGTCCCTCAGACAGAAGCTTTCTTTCTCTGAATAAATGTATTTTGCTCTTAACCTCCATTGTTCCTAAAATTCGTTCTTCAATTTTAGAGAACATGAACTTGTACCAGACATATAGTAAGTTGGGAGTTTCATTCCATTATATCAGGAAAAAGGTTGCTGTTTATTCTACATATGGGATGTTTCCATTTAGGCTTTTTAGAAACCTTCAAACTTTTTCCAATCTCTTTCCCATGGTCTGGACATTGTATGGGTCCTGAGCCTTACTACCACACTTGAAGGAGGAAACATTGTACTTTTGGTCCACAGCAGGAAATCATAAACATTTTGGATTTTATCTATGGCAAAAGATAAAGTAAATTGAGGAAAATAGGGGGAAAAAAACTTTTATGTCTTGCTTTTCACGTACCTTCCATCTCTCTGCCCCTACATCTGCTAATGTCTTTCTGCATAATAGTAAGATTCTGTTTATAAATATTTGAGTTTTAAACTCTCATAAATTTGAATGAGCCTTACATTACAAATATTCTTAAATGTGAACAAATCGTGAAAATAGCTCACATGTCTTCAAGACAATGTCACAGTTATGCTTCTGTGAGTTTACTGTACAATGTGATAGTGTAAAAATAGTTTATTTTCAGAATTTTTGTGTGGATTTGGCTTTTTAATCTTTCATGTTGTATATTGTGTCAAAGGTGTATAAGACTCACTTTGTCAAACTTACAAACAAGTCTGCTTTACAAACATTCTCCCAGAATGGAACTCATTCATAAGTCAGGGAATTAATGTAAGAGGCCGCCACTAAGAATAAAAAGAAGAACTATAGTTGGATTTTTAAATTTTTATATAGCATTAGAAAAGGTTGTATATCCAAAATATGATGCAAAGATACCCACAATAAAATGAACAGACATAAGTGCAAATTTTACAGAAAATTTATTTTGAAGCCTCATTACATTTTAAAATACAATATCACTCTGTATGTGCACTCGTGTTTACAGCAGCACAATTTTAATAGCCAAATCTTGGAAACAACCCAAATGCCCATTAATTGAGGAATGGATAAAGAAGACATGGTACTTTTATACAATGGAGTACTATTCAGCTATAAAAAAATGATCACATTGAGGCTTTTATAGGTAAATGGATGCGACTTGAGACCATACTCATAAGCGAAATAAACCAAACCCACATGGGTAAACACCGCATTGTCTCCCTAGTATAAGAAACTGAAAGACTCAATAAGATACAAACTTCCCAATAAATATGGAGAAAAGGTTCTGAAGTCCAATGGTGCTTTTATTCTTTGATTTGATTGGTTTAAGTCCCTTTCCTACTATTTGATAGCAATATGTGAGAAGATAGGAACAGCTCTTTTGAAAAATGGGACTTTTTTTTTTTAAAGAAAATAGGACAAAACAAAACAAAACAGAATGAAAAACATTCCAGTAGCCATTGCTGGTTTCTTGTTGTCTGACTCGAAGGCCTGTAATGCTCTTTTGTTTTATCTGGTTTTATATTACTTTGTTTTGTTTGAGTTTATTGTCTGTAAATGTATGAACAACCATTTTGAAAAAAGCAAGAGACACTAGAGCAATCATTGTTAATCTCCTGTTATGTTTTGAAGACCTGTATAGCTTTCAGTGTTCTGTTCTGAAATGTTATATTATGTTTGACTCTATTCTGTTTTGTTTTGCTTTGCTTTATTCTGTTTTGTTTTGTTTTATTCTCTTTAAAATAAAAAAAAACAAAAAATATATATAATATCACTCTATTTTTATGTGATTGCAAATAAACTTTTAAAACATATTGTTATGCATTGAGTAGTTGGAAATTTTAAAAAAGCCTTATCCTGTTAAATAGTAGTGAGAATATGAAACAATCAGAAAAGCAAGTACTGCTGATGGGAATGTAGATGTGATGATCTCTTAAGGTAATTAAGCAGATCAAGTAATTGAATTTGGTTGTCTTATAGCAGAATAAAATGTGATGAAATATTTGAAGTTGGAAGTGTGGCACCAGTTTTCACCAACCCCCACAGAGAACCTCATGGTGATGGTTTGGCACTGTGGTTGTGCCATAGCTGGGGGTAGTAGGGAAATGTAAAGATTAGTTGTTTAAACAATGTGGCAGTTGTACATGTCAGGGCTCAGGAGGGCCACCATGTGTAAGCCAATCGTCTATGTTACACTGGCTTCTCCTTCACTTTTACTGGCCTGCTAACCATGGTCAGAGAAATACGCCAGGTTCTTTTTCTTGTTAATAGGAAGAAGACCTCAAAACTTTTTAAAATGATCTGTGGACTGTAGCAAAGAAGTGTGCCTACACTAAGAGTAGACCATCACTTGGGAAGTCCATTGCCTGGGGCACTGGCTGCTACCTGAGACACTTGCAGAGGTTCCACAGCCATGTGCTAAAGACCAACAGTTCAAAACCTACCAGCTCTTCCCTCAGGCCACCTAGGGGCCACTGAGCATGGAGCTATTGGAAGCTTCCTCCTTCAATGACTCTGGTGAAAAAGTATATGGCTCTCCCTCTGTTGCCAAAAACCACAAGACTCATAGCTGATATGAGCTGTACTCATTATTATAATTATATGCATTATACCAACATTTAGCTATCTTCTTTTGTGGCAGCATTTGCTTTAACAGGCTACTCGCACACTTGAAACCTTAGGACTCTCTCCTCTCCTCTTCCTACTTCTCTAGAACAGCTATCCCAGATATTTATGACAATGTGAAGCACATCGCAACACACTGAAAGGAACCTGAGAGAAATGCAGTCCCCTTCATCTCTAGAATATGGATGAGTAATCAGATCCTTGCCACTCATGATGTGGCTGTCACATTCTCAGTCAACTGAGGAATATCAACGCTCAGTACTTTTGGATATATCACATGTCAGCTGAGACGACAGTGGCAAGGGCATTCACATACACCTGGAGTGTTGGTGGGAAGCCTGGGTAACATCCATTGCCTTTCAGATTAGCATCACAGTCATGGACAACTTGATGGCAGGGTAGACACTGAGCAATTTGGGGCAGTCATGTGTGCAGTGCTTTGGCCATATGATGAACCACAAGATAGTGAAGAACTCGCTATATAGCAAGTGGAAACCATAAGTGCATTCATCATGCACAATAGAGGAGAAAGTCACAGAGATGCAGAAAAGGTATGAGCTGCTGCAGCATGAACTCACTGTAGACGTGGCATTCCGATGAAATACACTATGTTTGCGTGTGGCACCTTAAGCAGATTACCCATAACATGATGTCCATCCAAGGCAACTTCTAAGAACTGATCAGCTGAGGCCGATAGGAGGTCATGCAGTCTGTGTGCACATGCCTTTAATGATTTGAGCCAGGAGATGAGAACCCATGCATGCACCCTGAGGCAGGTCATCCCCATAATGCACATCCTCAGGAAGAAAGTCAAGATGCTATTCAGGTATATGATGGGCATTACTACCTTACTGACATCCATTAAGGATGAAGATATGACCCACCATCTGCATGCCCCACTCCATTACTCTGTGCATATCTTCACACACTGCTTTAAAAACCTCATTTACAGAAGAGGCAGAGTACTGCAGGATGGATTTAACTGGGCTGCTAGAAATACTGAAATCTACCTCAGAGGACACCAGTGGCTGTGACTCAGGATCCACGCAGGAGCCTCTGATAGAGGTGAGGTCCCATGGTTACTTGTGGCTGAGATGCAGAGAAGTGTGAGAGAAGTTGCAAGAGGACAGGGTGCTCTGGCATGGAGGAAGAGTTGCTGGAGGGTGGCTACAACTCACCTTCCCATTGGAACCAGAAGTGCTTTCTCAGGGTCATGCTGTTCACCTTGCACATCAGGTTTTTTGGCTGTCCCCTGAGTACTGACCCTTTGAAGAACCTCTCCAGCATACCCAGCGATGGTGGCAGCTTTGACAAGCCCAGGCTCACCACGGACCATTTTGATACATTCCTCTTTTTGAAAGTGAATCTTCCTTTCATGTACTTTCAGTAATGAACTCTGATGGAGCCACCAGGAGAGATGCTCCTGGTTGCACTAGCTGTTGTACCAGATCCATGATGTACTTAACAGGCCCATGAGGTCATCAGACCAGGTATTTGGGTGACCCACCAGTTCTCACCCTAATGTCCTCCAACCCTTACTTCTCTCCTCCAGGCCAGACATCATGGTGAATTTTAAGAAGTCTACTAACAACAGTTTATCTATTCAATTATCAAATACGGTGATCAGGTTTTAATATCAGTAAGGTTTTTTCAAAAGTTTGGAGTTAGTGCTTTGTTTTAGTAGACTGCAAGAAGAAAAATAACTTTATTCTGTGGGATTTTTATTCACTGGTGTATAACCCAGAAATAAGATACTGTATTTTAGTGGAACACTTCTTTAATCACAGCAAAACACCTTTTTTGGCTGTTTTATAAAATGTGTAAATAGGAGTTAGATGTCAAGCCACCCTCCACCAGTAGTTCTTTAGTATAGGCTGCAAAGTAAGTTAAAGAGTAAAGAGAATATTCTGGAAGCTGCCTCTTTACTTTGACCATAACAAGACATTTGAAAGTAAAACTGAGGTTAGGTGATTCACAGTGTCAGTTTCCTGCCTATGAGAATGCTCCCATTCCTGGTTTCTGTATTCAGGCTTTTGCATGGCCAATTAACTCCAAGACACACCAAATATGTGTCTGGAGTTCCATGAAATTGAGCCCATATTTGAAAATTCATACTTATGAGCCAGGGCATAATATACAGAAAAGTTAAACAAAATGGGCAGGAGAAAAAAATCAGTATTGGAGAACTAATACAACGACAGGATTCAATAAAATCAATAGTAATTCTCAATATCAATGGTCTCCCTATCAAATGACACAGATTGGCAGATTAAATTTTTTAAAATGCAGCCATATTTACCTACACAAAATACTCCACATCCAAAAGGAATTACATAGATAGAAAGTATAAAAGATGAAAATAATATTCCATCTAAATACAGCATACTTCAAGTCAAAGCTGACCAGGAAAAGGAAGGTGGTCATTATGCACTGGTAGAATGAAAAATTCAACAGAAGGTGACAACAATTGTACATAATTATGAACTAATGTCACTACACACAATGTCATAAAACAAAAACTACTGCAATTACAAAGATAGACATCAATATTAGCATAGGGATGCAATTCAATACTCCACTCTTGCAGTTACACAGGTCTACAAGACAAAAAATCAACAAAGAAATATTAGAGTTAAACCATGCAGTTGAACAAAAGGACTTAGCACACATCTACAGAATGTTTTATCTGACAAAATACATCTTATTCTCAACAGCACATGAAAATGTTTCCAAAATATTCCAAACATTCAGCATGCTTTTAAAAAATATAAAGACTTGAAATAATTCCCTCAAAACTATCAGATAATAGTGGAATGGAGTTAGAATTCAACAGCAACAGAGGCCACAGAGACTCCATAAACATGGGAAAATTAAATAAGCTATTACTGAAGAATAAAGAATTATAGAGTCCTTCTTGGTCCACCAAGATTATTTTTGTAATCCCAAGAGAAAGTTATTGGAATTCTGGTGAGTTAATTCCAGTCTACCACTGCCAGTACAATCCATGGTGAGAATAAAGACACTGAGAAATACTTGTAGTTATGGGGAACCAAGGGGGTCCCAAGTCCAGCCAGGATGATGGGTAACCAGAACAAAGGCCTCGACAAAGCCAAACCCAGGTTTTATTAATTCTCAATGAGGGCAGTGGCTTGGGCTTGAGTGACTGTGAGAGTGGCACGAAGTACATGAGTGCCTGGAGCTTGGCTAGGGAGATGGCCTGAAATCACTTCTGCAATATGCAGAGAGAAGGATGTGCAGAAAAAGTAACCTGCATAACACAATTTGAGGTAGTATCTAATATTTTGGGGTTGGTACTTCAGCTCTGATGTGTAATCTTTTATGCCCTGGGAAGTCACACATCTTTTTTGGGTGCTATGGAGTAGGGATCAATTTTGGAAGCTGCAGCCCTGGTTAACATGTTTCATTGCGTATAGTCTTGTAATAAGGTAGAAACCTCATTGCACAGAGGCATAGATAGAAACTCTGATCACTCATTTCACCTACATAGCAGACAGAAGGAGGGTTAATTTAAGTAGGATGGAATGGAATATCTTATTTTAGAGCATAGTCACAGTGATCTTGTTTGTTTGTTTATTCGTTGAGACAGGGTCTCACTATGCCATTCAGGCTGGCCTTGAGCTCACTTTGTAGCCCAGGCTGGTCTCGAACTCACAACGATCCACCTGTCTCAGCCTCCCGCGTGCTGGGATTACAGGCGTGAGCCACCACGCCCGGCTTCCTTCTTGTTCTTAAGCTTCTAACTTCAATTGAGTAGTCAGTGGTTTCTCAGGTTTAAACCCTTAGACATCCATTGTAGGAGTATGCAGACTTTGATTATTCAAGGACATTTTTAAAACTTTCATGAGAAAATTAGAAACTCTACAGAAAATTGGAATAGATAGTCTCTACCTCAATCTGATGAAAGCCATCTATGACAAACCAACGGCCAACGTCATACTAAATGGACAAAACTGAAAGCATTCACTCTAAAATCAGGAACTAGAAAAAGATACCCACTATCAGTGCTCCTATTCAATATAGTTCTGAAAATGTTAGCCAGAGCAATTAGACAAGAGAGAAATAAAAGGAATAAGAATGGGAAAGGAAAATGTTAAATTATCATTATTTGCAGATGACATGCTACTCTACATAGAAGAAGCTATTATATACATGCATACACAAATCTTTCACTCAAACACACTGACAAATAGTACTGAACCCAAAAGAGAATGTAATGAGGTTGGCATTATGTGCATCACCACCTCAATAACGTTGAATGTCTTTACAGATATTCATTTAAGATGTAAAGGGGAAATATTTAAGCAACACGAAAAAATTCAAATAAAACATATTGAATGTGTTTAATATACTAAATCTAATGATCATAACTATGATGTCCTTGCTATATTTTCATGCTCATATTGACCTGTAGTCAAGAAGTTATCTAATATAGAACCCATTTCATAATACCTCACATAGTTTATTAAGTGAGTACACTGAAGGGTACTTATTGTTTAACATTGGTATCTCATGACTGACAGAGCAGGGTTCACTGTTGCAGCCCAAGAGAAAAGTGACTACTGCTGCTGTAAACATGAGTATGCATGGATTACTGCAATGTCTTTAACTCCTTGGGGGAGATACCTACAAAAGGAAACACACTACTGAAAGTAATTATTACTTTTAGTTTTAATATTTTTTGCACCAATTTCCACAGTGGCTGAACTATTTTTATTCCCACCGATGCTGTTGAATGGTTCCTTTTCCTCTGCAGCCTCATGAAATTTTTTTTGAGTTCTTAGTCATGTGTTCTGTTATGGTTGATACATTGTGTCAAATTAAGAAGTTTAGAAAATTTAACTAAGAGACTCATCAGCCAGACAGGATCCTTACTTTGTAAACATCCTCAGTCTGTACACCTGGAGGGCAAGGAGATTTTGAGTGCTATACTTGCCCTGGAGAGGGGATGGCCAGTGCACAATATAAGGGAGGAAGAGGATTGCTTTTCCCCCTTTTGCTCTGGCTGCTGCCTTGAAGTGTTACCCTGGTGCCATAACACCCTGCCTTGGAGCCAGCTGATTATGGACTGAAGCTTCCACAAACTGTGAGTTTAATAAACCTTTCCTTCCTTAATTTTGGGTGTTGGGTGGTTTGTCTCAGCAATGAGAGGAAAGTAACCAAGATATGTTCTTTATGGAATGAAATACCGTTCCAATTTGCATTTCTCTGGGTAAAAATACTCAACACTTTTTCCAGTATATATTGGCAATTTTTACATACTCTTGAGAAATGTGTTCACTTCACTTGCTTATTTTAGCTACTAGTTCTCTGAAGAGTATCAGGTAAAAGTTTGCCCATTCTGTGGGTTATTTCTTCATGCTTTTTTTGCTGCCAAGTCTGTGCAGAAGGTTTTAAATTTTGTATAATTCCTTAACTTTGTTGTGTCATCCTATTTTATTTTCTACCAAAAATATCAACAGCATTGAGAAACAAATTTTTTAGGTCTCCACGTTCAGAACACAGAATGTCTGGCTCATTCATGTTTCACTGTTTTTGTTTCACTTTGATTCTGGGATACGTATGACTGCTGTCTAAATATTACCATGAAGAGTGTAATTCCTGAGCAATATAATCATGACTTGCAAGACTGATTTTCTTTTAACCTAACCCCCTTCACCGAAACTTGTTTCTTTCCTCAATTTCAAATGTAGGTAAAGACAACTGTTTCATAGTTTGCTAAGACATCTAGCTAATTTGCTTGCTGAAGTTAGCTTCAAAGCCAGGATCATCCTACCTCAGTCTCTTTTGATGCTAGGACTAACGGAATCACCTTTGGTTTCGAACTTTATATATTAACCAAGTACCATTCCAATTATTTAAACACAGGATAACCAAAAATTGTATATTTTTAAAACAATTTTTAGAAGACATTATAACAGGAAATACAAATATGACAATTTTATCAACATTATTCAACACAAGAATCAACTAGATAAAATGGTACCCACTCCAAGGATGCACAGGATAGCAAGTACATAAAAAATGCATTGCTAGAGTGATGCTCATAGTAAACCTTTAAGTGGTCAAATGAGAAGTGAACAAATATTGAAATGTAATTTTTAGTATTAAAATAACTTTGATACTGGGCAGTAAAGCTAGAAGTACTAAACCACTGGTCTATACCTGCAGAACTTTCACATATACTTTCAGACCAGGTCTCACTAAGTAGAATAAACTAGACTCAACTTTTTTTCCTCCCACTTCTACCTCTTGAGATGCTAGAATTACAAGCATGCATTAGCAGGGTCAGCAAGATTTTTTAATGGTAGAATAATGGGAAAATAAATGTGCTCAGACTGTCTCATAGTTTAATATTCTATTATTAGCTGGAACAGCAGTGCACATCACGTATCTTCCTGGTGAATGTGCTGCAGGGAAGTTGGGCACATGTTGTATGGTATAAAGATTGACACTGTGCCCTGCAGTATAGTATATTCCATGAATTATATCAGACATTTCAGATATAAAATAATTTTAGATGATATTACACAATTTGTGGGTAATTTATGTGTCTAAGCATAATTAAGTCTAGGGTAATCTGTATTCACTATATTATAGGGATTGAATGCATTGCTTATGTTTTCATACCACAGGTTTTTATTTTTTAAGTTTATTGGTACCATTTAGATATACATAATTATCACATTCATCATAGGGAATTTGTAACTGTGTATATCATGTCTTGATTCTTTCTCTCCCTTTAAACCATCCTTTCCTTATTTAGAATGATTCATTTCCATTTTATTCTTCTTTTCTCAATTCTTTTCTTTTCCCTTCCTTTCCTTCCTCTACCTCTCCTTGAACCCTCTTCCTATTTGAACAAATAAAGTTAATCAAATTCTTCTACACAGGAGCAAGCTTCAGCTAATACACTGGGGCTGTTGCTACCAGATATAAACAAAGTTTACAGATATCAGCAGTGAATACACCAGACTCTGGGATTTTCGTTGTTGTTATGTTTCCTTCCCTTCCCTTCCCTTCCCTTCCTTTTCTTTTCTTTTCTTTTCTTTTCTTTTCTTTTCTTTTCTTTCTTTCTCCCCCACCCCCTCCTTTGACAATGGGTCTTGTTCTGTAAAGCAGCCTGGACTGTAACTCAGATACACACATTGATGCAGTGTATATGTATGAAGGCAATTGACATATACTGCGAAGATCAGCGAGAACAAGGAGAAATGACATCGTATCAAGTTATCTCAAAAATTGGTAAAACAAAACACAATCCAAATTATAATTTAGTAAACTCACTTTTTACCAAACTGGCCGATACATCAAAAGAGTTATATTTTCCTTCATGCCATTAGTTCAGTTTATTAGGTAAAAGCAATAATGATTACCAAAGATAAAATGGCATAACAGAATAAAATAAAGGAATTTGCCTTATACATTCAATAGAAAACCCTCTCCCCAAAACAACTCCACAGGTGACAAAATTCCTTTCAAAGTGTTGTTATTGATACAACAGAACCTCAAATTATGACCAGGGTCACATAAGAACAACTTGAATTATAACTGGAAATTCAGGTTTAACTTACAACGAAAGTCTTTGGTTAAGACCAAAATGGTGGCTGCCTGTGTGGTTGTAAACAAATGACTCAGTATACCTGGAAAGTTTTTAAGTGTATGTAAGTGTCAGTCTGAACACCAATTGCTGATGTTCTTATGGAATGGGACTTGCTTTCCAAACAATAACAACCTTCTATGTAATCTTCCCTTCCTTCAACACAAAGATGTCAACTTCATTGGTGAGTATAGAATGAAATTATTGTTTGTGGTAAACTAGTGAATACACTATGAAAATTATCAGCATTTCTGGTAAATTACACACATCATAGCACTCTGTTTTTATTATAAACAGGGATGGTTTGGGAGGTTCATAATGCATTGTGTATTTCTATTATTTCTTATGGGAGAAATAGTCTTGACTTAAAAGCAACTTGAGTTACAACCATGAATGAAGTTCATAAGTCAGGGGTCCACTGCAAATGATAGCATCATTGATACTTTCTGGAGACATTACTATAATTCATGATATCCCTTTGGAGATAATTTATGCACCTGCTGGTGTATGGCAATGAGAATTTTACAATAGTATAGTTCATTTTTGCACATGTGGTGGGAAAACTTACAGCAAATTAAGTCATTGAAATATAAACATGAAAAGTAAAATTTGGATGGTAAGAAAACATAAAAATTTATGTAAATCATAATATTGGCTCCAGTAAGAAAGAAAAACATGCAACATTATGTACATGAAATAATATAAAATGATGTTAGGATATAAGCAGTATCTTGTCACAATATGAAAAACATAACATGCTAATCAATACGTTGTGTGAAAACATCTCAACATTGGTCAAAAACACATGCTAATGAGCCTTTAAAAATACATTATCTTCATATAAAATGTAACACTGAACTCAAAAACATCATTTGTTACATGGAATATGGAGTGTATATATATAAAAAAATTTTAAACAAATGTAGTGGTAAAATCTCAACAATTAAAAAGAAAAAAAAATTTTAAATTGAGCTTTTAGTCACCTATAACTCTCAATGTTAAAGCCAAAACAATAACCATAGACACTAACTCTATATGAAAATAAAACATACATTTCAGTTCATGTTTAGTTAAAAGACACTATGCATTATGTACACACACTAAAAAATACACAATCATGTCAACTCAGTATTTTTATATTAAACCCTACAAACACATAATATAGATGTGTATGAATGATTTACTGAAAACCACATAATGTATGTACTTTAGGATACCTCTACCTGGAATTTGTGTTTTCAGGAAAATTTGTGAAGAAATATTGACATCAAATTTTTCTATTAATCATTTCTAAATTCTCTACTACATAAGAATTTGCACAGGTGTTTCAAATTAGGCTCACATATATAAATATATGAAGTATCTCCCCAGTGGGACTTCTCTCACTTGTTTAACAATGTGTGGACTGACACCTTTCCAAAATGATATATAGTTTCTGTGCAGTGAGTAGTTTCATATATTTGGCAATTATAGTGTGTGCTGAAAGTGACTGCACATTGCATATATAGGATTAATACCCACTGTGATATCCTTCATGTATTTTACATTCTCATTGCCTGCTGAAAGCTTTCCCACATTGCTTACATACATAAGGTTTCTCTCTAGTGTGAGGTCTTTCATGAGTTGGACAAAGCACCATATGTTTTAGAAGTTCTGTCACAGTGTGTACATACAGTGTCTTAATTTTCTCTTGTTGCTGGGACAAAATACTAAACATCCAAAATTAAGGAAGGAAAGATTTATTTAGCTCAGTTTGTGGCTTTAACCCATAATCAGTTGGCTCTAAAGTAAGGTGGCATGGAACAGGGTCAACACTTCAAGGTGGCAGAAGACAGCAAACAGCAAGAGCAAAAGTGGGGGAAGAGCAAACCTCTTTTCCTCCTTTATATTTTAAGCAGGGTACCTCCTGCCAGGGCAGGTGTAGTGCTCACACAGTCTCTTATGCTCTCCTCTTGCACAGGCTCAGGATGTTTAAAAAGTAAGGATCCTGGCTCCCTGCTAAGTGGATTAACCTTCTCAAGTTGACACAATGTATCAACCATCACATAGGGTTTCTCCCCAGTGTGAATTCTTTCATGTTTTTGACAACTTCCACGAGCACTGAATGCTTTCCCACATTGCTTACATGAGTAGGGTTTCTCCCCAGTGTGAATTCTTCCATGTATTTGACAATATACACGTGTGGCAAAACCTTTTCCACATTGCTTACATACATAAGGTTTCTCCCCAGTGTGAAGTCTTTGATGTCTTCGCCAATGAGCATTTGTACTGAAAGCTTTCCCACACTGTCTGCATACATAGGGCTTGTCCCCAGTATGAACTCTTTCATGTATTTTACATGCAGTGCATGTACTGAAAGCTTTCCCACATTGCTTACATACATAGGGTTTCTCCCCAGTGTGAGTCCTTTCATGTCTTTGACAATTAGCACGTATGCTGAAAGCTTTCCCACATTGCTTACACACATACGGTTTCTCCCCAGTGTGAATTTTTTCATGTATCTGACAAGATCCACGTGTGCTGAAAGCTTTTCCACACTGCTTGCACACATAGGGTTTTTCCCCAGTGTGAGCCCTTTCATGTATTTTACATTGACTATATCTGTTGAAACCTTTGCCACACTGCTTACACACATAGGGTTTTTCCTCAGTATGAACTCTTTCATGTATTTTACATTCACTGCATGTGCTGAAAGCTTTCCCACATTGCTTACACAGATAGGGTTTCACTCCAGTGTGAAGTCTTTCATGTATTTGACAATATCCACGTGTGCTGAAAGCTTTTCCACAATGCTTGCATACATAGGGTTTCTCCCCAGTGTGAGTTCTTTCATGTATTTGACAATACACATGTCTGGTGAAAGCTTTTCCACATTGGTTGCATACATAAGGTTTCTCCCCCGTGTGAATTATTTCATGTCTTTGACAATCAGCATTTCTGCTGAAAGCTTTCCCACATTGCTTACACACATATGAGTTAGCCCGATTGTGAATCCTTTCATGTCTTTGACAATATCCACGTGTGCTGAAGGCTTTCCCACATTTCTTACATACATAGGGTTTCTCACCAGTGTGAATTATTTCATGTCTTTGACAATATATATGTGTGCTGAAAGTTTTCCCACAATGCTTGCATACATAAGGTTTCTCTCCAGTGTGATTCCTTTCATGTCTTCGACAATTAACACGTGTGCTGAAAGCCTTCCCACACTGCTTACATACAAAGGGTTTTTCCCCAGTGTGGAGTCTTTCATGTATTTGACAATATCCATGTGTGCTGAAAGCTTTTCCACATTGCTTGCATACATAGGGTTTTTCCCCAGTGTGAACTCTTTCATGTACTTGGCAGTGACCATATCTGGTGAAACCTTTTCCACATTGCTTACACACATAGCGTTTTTCCTCAGTGTGAACTCTTTGATGTATTTTACATTCACTCCATGTGCTAAAGGCTTTCCCACATGGCTTACATACAAAGGGCTTCTCACCAGTGTGATTTCTTTCATGTGTTTCACAGTATCCATGTGTTTCACAGTATCCATGTGTGCTGAAAGCTTTGCCACATTGCTTGCATACACAGGGTTTCTCCCTCATGTGAATTCTCTCATGTATTTTACATTTATTGTGCCCAATGAAAGCTTCTCCACATTGCTTACATACACAAAATTTCCCCCCAGAGTGATTTCTTTTGTGGCTTTGAACATTACTGGGTGTGTTGAAAGCTTTCAAATTATTGTTACATAGAAAGGCCTCTTTAAGATGAGGTCTTTCACTGAGATCACAATAGGATTTCCCACACTGATTATATTCATAAGGCTTCTCTCCAGCCTTTGTCCTTGCATGCTTCTGAAGGGACTGGAAATCACTGCAGTTTCTTCCCTGTTGAGTACATTTATAAAGCATCTCAGATCTCAAATATTTATATGTCTCTGATGTAGCATGTGCTACAATGGGCACAGTAAGTGACAAACGCCCATTCAGAGGCATTTCCAAAGCAAGGCTTTCAGCTTGCATTAAACCAGCTTTTTTCATGTCCACTTTAGTATCTGGAGTCCAAAGGAATATTTCTTCATATTGATTCCAAATTTTATACTGATAGCATTTCTCTACATCTTCACTGCTGTAAAGAAAAAAGTCACAATAAAAAGAGTCTCCATAGTAAAGATTTAACAGACCAAGCTCTGTTTGGATGCCTAAGAAATTTTGAAAATGTATTAACTGAGTGCCTAGAATACCTTCTGAACAGCCATTGCCAAAAGAGTCATATTCATTAGGGAATATTTATGTTGCTCTATTTTGCTATATAGAACATATAGCTTCATTTTGGACAACTGGCATATATGTTTACCACATATTGATCATTTTGATTCCCTTTCCTCCACTCTCCCCTTTCCTTACCGTATTTGTCTTTCCCATCTCTAAAAGTTAGACTTCCCTTAATCTATCACCTCTCCCTTAATAATTTATAATTTTCCGTTTCTTATATAAAAGAAACTATGAAATGTTTCACTTTTTTTTTGTCTGAAGTTTTTCACTTTATGGGAGAAAGATGCACCTATTTCTTTTGTCAAATGACAGGATATTGCTCATCTTTTTGGTTGAATATAGAGGACATTTCTTTTCCTTTCAGTGCTGGAAATTAAACAAAGGTCTTAGCACAAAATCTCCAGGTTTTTTATTTCATATTTTGAGAGATTCTCATTGATCAATGAGTTCCACAGGCTGAGCTTCAACCTGACATCCTGCAGAATCTGCTTCCCAGAGCGCTGGGCTTATAAAAATACAATAATACATTGAGCCTATCAACAACTTCCTTTATCCATTCATCCAATGATGAAAATATAAGCTGTTTCCAGGGCTAAGATGTTGTAAATTGACCTGCTTTGTGTATGGGTATGCATGTATCTGTATAATATGATTTTAACGTTTTTGAGAATATGTTCAGGGGAGGTATGCATGGATCAAATGGAACTGCTATTTTTACTTTTTGAAATATCTGAGTCAAGGTGTCACTCTGTAGTTCAGGCTTACTGTGAACTCACTGTGGAGCAATGTTGGAGGGTGCCTTCTAAGAATGTTAAATTATGAATGGACTCAATTTTCTCAAGAATGGCTTGAAATCACCTATTGAAACACTAGAATTCATTTGTACTTTCAATCCTGCTTTGAAGTTAGGAATTTTTAGATACTGAGTGTGTTATATTGATATGTAAACATGACAGATATCCTGAAAGGTATCTTCTGACAGAATTTCTACCAAAATTCAGTTTATTTCTGTGACACACAACTATATACAATACCTAAATGAAATTTCATACATTTTAATGACTCAGTTGTAAAATTATACACTTAGGCTGTATACATCTTTGGAGAATGTTTGTGACATTAAATCAAATTTGGCCTCATGTCCTTGATTGTCATGTTTCTTCTCCCCCACTGACACTTGAGGAACATTCTATTTCCTTGTGTGTGCGAATTACCTTAGATATCTCCAGTAATCTTGGCATTCTTCAGCTTCCTGGTCTTCACAGGATCTTCCTGAATTATAGACATAGAAATAGAAGAATTCATTATATTATTACGAAAAAAATTATACATTCAAATTAGATTCATAATACAATGTAACCAGTCCTGAGCTATTCTTCAAAGTATTTTCACATTCTTTTCAATGAAACAGCACTGATAAGTAAAAAACTATATTCTCTGATAGTGTAAATGAGAAGGAGATGTCATCTTTACCTATAGCAGCCATGTTCCTAAAGGTTTCCCCCATCACATCTCTGTAGAGCTTCTTTTGGGATGCATTCAGCAAAGCCCACTCCTCCATGGTGAAGTTAACAGCCACATCCTCAAAGGTCACTGCTTCCTAAATGACCATACATAGATTTCTCAAAGGAAGGTTGAGACTCACAGCTTGAGATATTTCAATACCTGTCATAAAAATTTGAATTGAGAGCCAGGTGTGGTGGTGCATATCTGTAATCCCAGCATCTAGGAGACTGAGGCAAGATGATTATCCTGAGTTTAAGGTAAGGGTGGGCTCCACAATGAGTTCACAGTAAGCCTGAACTACAGAGTGACACCTTAACTCAATAAAACAAAACAGTTGAATGGAGGCTAAATCTTTCAACTCTTAATTCCACCTCTTGATCATCAATTCCATGTATATGTACATTTTTTTAGAAAGTAATTCTTATGCTAGATTGCAACTCATTGTCAACGCAACAGTAGATCAGAAGCAATGATTCTTTTCCTGGGTCACTGCCTGAGCATTTCCTCTAAAGCAGAGATCATACAAGATCACCATCCACAAAACCTC
>RJWT010021135.1:0-17731 GCA_004365215.1 Cuniculus paca | reverse complement strand
AAGGTCAGGTGTTGGGGGCCCTGTGCAATTAGCTGCCTGCAGAGGGGCCACTGAGAGCCATGGTGGCTTTGGGGTAGGGATTTTGATGTGGGCTGGAGGGACCCAGATGTCCGGTGACCAGATGTTCATTCCTGATGGGTGAGGTCCTTAACAGTATATCTTACGGGATTCCAGGCTCTCTGCTGGCAGTTTGGACCAGATGGGAGCTAAGAAACCTCATTCTTGTTTGTAATTAGTTTTTTCCTCTGCTGTCAGGAGTCCATGCTCCTCGTATCGCATTCCATGAACATGAACAGCGGCAAAAGCATAGCTCAGATCTGTGTACGTGTTCACTTTTTCCCATAAGCCCAGGTGAGAGCTTGTACTACACAGTTCAGCCCATTGAGCAGACCAGTTTGGGGGAAGAGGTTCAGCTAGGAGCACCCCTTCCATAGTGATGACAGCGTATCCAGCCTGCCATTTTTTTTATCCTTGACTGAGCTACTTCCATCCATGAATGGTGTGTACTCAGCATCAGACAAGGCTGCATCAGTAAATCAGGCCAGCTGGCAAAGAGCTCATGGGTCAGAACTACACAGTCATGGTCAGGGGGCCAAGCTTAGTGGACAGGAAGGTAGCAGGGTCTAGAGGCGTGGTCAGATGGAAGAGGAGCTGGGATTTTGCACAAGAGCCCTTGGTAATGGTGACTTGGCTGTTGAAGAGGCAGCGATGTCCGTGGGTATATTGGAGGTTCAGTTCAGTACGTGGTGTCTGGATGGTTTGGTCTTGGCCTGCAATGAGCTCGTCAGCTTTCTGGATCAGAATGACAGTGGCTGCCACAGCATGGAGGCGGGGGGACATGGGCAGCTCTTAGCAACTGGATCTAATTGTTTTGACAGGTAGGCCCCTGGGCACTATTCGGGGCAGACAGTCTGAGTAAGCATTTTTGAAGCCACATGTTGTTATGTATCAACAAACAAGTTGAATGGATGTGTTACATATGGAATTCCAAAGGCTGGGGCCATAGAGAAGGACTTTTAATGTCATTGAAGGCTTTTTCTTGTTTTAGTTTTCAGTCAAAAGTGTCAGAGTCTTTTCTAGACAAGCCACTGTGTACAGGCCTTACTTTTTTTCTGTGAACTTGAGGATCAAGACTCTGTCCATGTCCGCAGTTTCAAGGAATTTGTGGAGTTTTTTGAGGTTTTGGTATGTGTTTGTTTGTTTGTTTGTTTCTCCTGTGGTTAGGACCAGGATGGAGCAGGTGATCTCTTTTTTAGTCCAAGAGCACAGTGTCCCTGATTTTAGTCAAATTCCAAATATCTGACCTTTGTTTGCAGACTTGTGCCTTTTTCAAGATACCTTGTAGCCAGTTTTCGTCAGATGTTGCAGCAGAGTTTCTGTGCCTCTCCAGCAGGCAGCTTGGGTGTCATCAGCCAGAAGACCATCACCGTATCGGAGGAGGGTTCAGTGATATTCTGTGCTGGAAAACCAGCTTCAAGAGCTTCTCCAAAGAGGGTGAGTTTTAAGTCCTTCAGGGTGTTTGACAGTCTATGAGTTTTTTACAGTTCTGAGGAGTCTGGATGTGTGGTTGAATTTCTGGTCACGCCTCTCACGGCATGGAGTCGTGATTGACACAGGTGTGGGTTGTCCTGTGATGGTTTCATAATCAGAGGTGGGTGGTTAATGACCCAAACTCAGGGAAAGGGTTTTGAGAATTTCTGGGTTGGTTTTTTCTGTGTGTCCACCAGTTGTCATTTTCCTTCTTGGGGACTGTTACAGCAAACAAGAAATGTGATGGTGGAGCTGGAGGGCCAGAGAAGCAGACCATCCTGGAGAGAAGGCGATGGTGGCCCCTAACTTAGATAGGATGTCTCTCCCCAAGAGTGGGATTGGCCACTCCAGCAAGTAGAGGAATTCATGGAATTGGATGTCCTCCCAGGCTGTAAGTTTGTGCCTGGGAGAAGGGACAAGAGGCAGGAGTCCCAGTTGCCCCAGAAATGGTGACCTTTTTCTGACAGAAGGACAATAGGTCGGATACCAACAGAGTGTTCTGTCTCACTGTCTACCAGGAAAGCCATGGGTTGACCCCCATGGGTCCCCATGGACCATGAACTCCCCATAACCCAGCTGAAGAAGGCAACCTGGTTTGGCCTAGTCTGAGCCCATCAGACTGATGAAAGTGTTGTCATCTGATCTAGGTTGAAGCTTTTGAGAATCCTTGTCTTTTAGTCTGAATGGGCATTTATTTTTCTAATGTCCATAGCCCTTACATCTTGCATATTGGTCTTTGACCAAGGGGTATGGTTCTCTATCAGACTTGGCTTTCTTGTGATAACCAAGTGATTCTTGTGCAATGAAATCTGCATCTACCATCTGTAAATTTTCTGGGGCCTCAGGGTCAAATGGAGTGTAGACCCTGTAGGTTTTAAAGAGTCTCTCATAAAAGTCTGAAGGACATTATCAGGCTGGCTTCTGGGTAACAGCAGTAACTTGACATATTCATGAGTTTTTTGCCCCCCTCTTCACCTGTGAGAGGCACTTGATAGTATCTGTGAATTGCTTTGTTTCCTTCCGGGGTATTATAATCCCAGGCAGGGTGGTCGTTTGGAAAGGCTGAAGCTCCCCATCTATCAGAGTTGACAGTGAGAGCAGGGACTTCTCACTCCAACCGGTTCTCAGCTTCTGTTAAAATTTGACAGCATTCCTCATTGTTGAACAGAGTCAGAAGCAGTTGCTGACCATCATCCCAAATGGGCATTTGATGATGCCATCTGACCAGGAGAGGCATGTAAGGGCAGCTGTGCAGCAGAAAGCTTGGGGGGAGGGCCTCTGTGACAGAACACAGGCAGTGACTGACTGGACTCTCTGGAGTGGGGAGTGGAAAGGCAGGCTGGCATGGCATAAGATGAACTGATGGAGTGCTGGCAACAGAAAGACTGGTGGCTGGAACTGGTCCAATTGGCTGGGAGTAGAGGAGCCAGGAGTGGGAGGGGGAGGGCTGGCCCAGTGGAACTATGGGTTCTGGTGGCAGCTGTGGTGGCTGGTGATGGATGTTATATCTGCCAAGGAGGAATCCTCAGAAAGAATAGGATTTCTGTTCAGGGAGTCTTGTTCAAGAATAGAATCAGTTTGGTTTCATTTTTACTCTGCAGTCATCAGAGAATCCTCTTTTAAAGTATTCTTGTTTGTTTCTTCCTTTCTTTCCATACAATCTAGGATCGTGGGTTTGTTCTGGCTGGCACTCGCTCTATCTTCCTGCAGTGTATGTGGTGTGCCCTTGAACAGCGGTGCAACAGACGAAGGGTAGGTGTCCCTCCAAGAGAGACCATTCAGACGCCCACCTGGTCACTTGCCTCTCAGTAACACTGGGACCTTCCAAACTATGGAGAAACATTGGTAGGTTTTCTGTTCTGTCCCAATTAGATGCATCTGTGGAACCACGGGTTGGGGCCCAATCAAGTTCCATAGCCCTGAGGCCCTGGAGGCCCTTTCACCATGGAGCACATACAGAATGGCCGACTGCTTTTGCCATCCATTACTGTAGAAGACCAAGTGGACAGTTCTCTTTGAATGCAGAACTATTACTTCTGCATTATTTAAACCGGGCCCTGACTCCATGTACTGATATGTACAGAGCCAGCTTTGCTATTTCCATCTCCCTCCATTTGACTCTAAGCAATGCAAATAAGGCTAGCTAAGGTAGTGATACGTAATCTTTAAGGCCAACCAACAACTTCCTGTTTCCTCACATCATGTTCCCTGTGAAATGGTTGAACACAGTGGGATGGCAGAGCCAGAAAGGAATGTCAGCTGGGTACGAGCCTCAAGACAAGAGGCTATGACTTCCCAGAGTACAAAAGTTTACATATCAGAAACTGAAGCAATAGTCTCCTAAATTCATTCATATGCTATCCCAGTTGAGTTATGCAGACTGATCTTTCTCCATATCTTTCTCCCTGCATATGGCAGAGGTGCTTGCTCTCCACCCAGCTAGCTCAGCTCACCTTGCTCTTCTAATTCCTACCATCCTCACAGTCACTCATCCTTGAACCACTCCCTTCTTCATGAGATAATAAATTCTGGGAGAGGCCTTGGATCAAGGCCTTTGTCCACACATCCTCATGGGGATTGGGCTTAGGCCCCCTTGGCTGCCCATAACTTTAAATATGTCTTGGTGTCTTTACTCTCACCATGGGTTGCATTGCAGGTGGTAGATTGAAATTAACTTGCTAGAATTGCAATAATGTTTCAACAGGGTTCAAATATAAATTTTCTGGACCACGAGGAGGACGAGATAAGGGACTACAATATTATAAAGAATTACTATTGGGATTATAATACTGGGTTTATAATACCTTACTAGCAGTTACACAGTCATTCAGCAAGCACTCAGAGGTTAAACATTCTAACCCATTTTCCCTCTCTAGTGACCTTAACTAACAACTAACAAGAGGTGATCAAGCTATGCTTCTGCCCAAATCTTGGCAGGACTAACAGACTGCACCAACCCATGCAGCTCTTGAGGCTCCCAGGGTGAAGGACTACAAAAGGATGAGAAAATAAAAAAGAGACAAAAGCTGGGGTCAGGTGGAGCCCTTACTGTCCTGAAGGGAGAAAAGAAACTGCTCAACCACGGTAGCACCTTTATTTACACACTCAAGAAGATGATGTCCATTTCAACTCCGCTGCCTAACAACTTGTTTGCCTGGCTGGCCAGGGCCCCTTGCCTTCTTGGAGCTGGAGCAGCTTATTTACATGGCTGGTTTGGGGCTATTTGTGTTTTCAGGGCTGGCCTTGCTTTAGTCCCACATGTGATCAATCTCCAGCTTCAACAGCTCCCTACACATCCTTCTTTTTTGTTTTGTTGTAGCATGGGATGGGTGGTCAGTTGAAGCTGGAGGAGCTGTGTTTGGAGAACTCTGTGGAAGACCTTTTCACTGTAGAATTCTTTTCATTTTAAGTGCAGTTCAAGGATTTTAAGTTCCTGTATTCAGCAGTTGAACCCCTGTGCAGTCCTTTAATCTGTAACAGTATAGCTGGCCATTGTCAGGTGTTAGTAATTTGCATTTCTTTTATAGCTAATATTTACTATGGCATTGTTGTACACATTTTGTGGTTATACTTTTCTGTAGGATGTTCAAGACCCAGTTAAGGTGAGATCTGTTTTAATTACAGTCTCTTGCTATCTATCAAGTTCAGTTAAGTCTCCTCAGGAATACCCTGGAATGATGCATATCGCCTCTTAGTTCTTCTGTCAGTGTCACCTGTCTGGATGAGTCAAGGGCATTGCTTGACCAAGTTGCTTTCTGTAAAATCTTGGGAGACATTTTCTCCTGGTGACTCTCCTTAGGCATGCTACACACCAATAATCATTTTCCTCTGTGGTCTCACAATCTTCTTGATCAGAATATCAGGGACTCACTGAGTACAGGACGTTGCAGCAGAGGTTCTCTAATGTCCTGGGTCCTCACTGACCTCAGCAGGCTAGGGCCAAAATATTGGCTATCCTCTTAGCCCATATAGCTCTCTAATATTTTGGTCTCTAAACCTCAGTTGTTGAACATCCAGAAGAAAATATCCACAGCACAGTGTAGTAGAGGCAGTAAGCTTAACATTATTATCTTATCTAAATATCAAACACCTTAGAACATAGAATGAAACTGTTACTTTTTTAACAACCATGGATGTTTTAGCATTTGAATACCTGTAGAATGTTAACAGTTACATATTTTACACAGAAAATTAGAAATCAAAACCATATACAATATTATAGCATGACAATCATTACATTTCATAATACACTTGAATTTTCATTTTGACATAAAATACCACTTTTACTCAGTCATCCTATTCTAATGCACCCTTGACCCCAAATTAGCACTGGGCTGGGTCCCTTCCATTGTCCAGTGTGAAGATCTTTCTAAGAACCCTTCCTAGCTTCTTTCTTTTACCTGATTGAATTGTCTTGCTGCTACTGTAGTTCCATCCTTAGTAGAATTTAAAACTTTTTAATAGTACATACTGCCCAATGAAGTCAATTATGAGGTATAAATTTTGTAGATAAAATTCCCCTCTTCTGTTTTTATAATTAAATTCTGAGCAAGTTTAACAATTTTTAGCCTGTATTATGTATGAGGAACATTGTTTTACAATTGTCGGGCCTATTTCCAGGCTAAATAGACGTGTTTGCAGCATAAGGCAGAAATATTTTGATAGAAAGTGGCATGGGAAACAGAAGCCTGTTGAACACTGTCTGAGGAAGTAAAAGTTCATGGTAGTAGAAGAGAGCAAAACTAGCAAGAGCAAAGGAAGGGAAGCACAAACCTGGTTTGTTTGTTTTTTTACATTATTAGCAGGTTACCAAACCTAGGGTGGGTGCAGCACACACCGTCTCTGTGCCCTCCTCCTGCACAGGAAAAGGATGCTTACAAAGTGAGAACCCAGGCCCCTCCACTGAGTCACTCAGCCAAGCTTCCAGAAGTTGACACAATCTATCAACCATTCCAATCCACCATTGTCACCTTAGTAACCAGACACATTGCTTTAAGCCAGTTTCTAGCTACAAAGACATGTTTATTTTTATCATTTTACCACTTGAACATTTTAACAGATTTAACAATCCTTAGGAACCAGTACTAAGTCTACCAACACCATATTACATTAGAACCCTAACATTTCACCCTTCAGCTGAAACAAGCAACATCGTCTCTTCAGCTCCCTTGTCTGAGCCAAGCTCCAGGCTCAGTGGAGCTCCTTGGTTCCCTCCCCTTCCTGGGGGCCTGTGAGAAGTAGTGAGAGGAGCAGGAAGCAGCAGTTTCTCCCTGTTAAAAGTCTCCCTTCAAAAGTCTGCAAAGGTCCTAGTAGATTTGTGTTGGCTTGTTTTTTTCCTAGCCTTATTCTAAGCTGTTTTTTTTAACTTCCTTCTAAGTATGTGCTACGGTTTGTATATAGATGGCCCTCCCAAGCCTCATGTAGTCATGGAAGCAGCTGAATCTAGCGTTTGTGATTGACTCGTTGTCTAGTGCTGGGATTGGCGGTGTGAGTTCTGCATCTGCCCAGGGGTGGAGCAGACATACAATGTAAGATCGCAGTGGGGGCGTGTTTCCCTTTTTGGCGTGGTTTGTGCTTGCCATTTGCAGCTGCCATGAATGGCAGTGCCTCAGTCATGCCACCTTGCCTTGGAGTCAGCTGATTATGGACTGAAATCCCCAGAAACTGTAAGCTAAATAAACCTTTCCTTGCTTCACTTTGGACGTCAGGTATTTTGTTCCAGCAACGAGAAAAAAGTAACCAAGACAGTATGTAAATTGGCAATTTCTTCTTTTTGGAAACAAACTCAAGAAATTTAGCAAACTGCATAGTGTTAGTGTATTTGATATAAGAAAGCAAAAAGACCTAAACAAACATAGTTACGTTGATCACGAATTTGAAACAAGTACTCCTGAAGGAAACAATTTTGAAAAACAAGAGTTTGAGAATTTATCAAGATATCAAGACTTACTACAAAGCCATAGTGAGACAGCGATATGTTGGGTCAGTTTATTATCAGCTCATGAAAGTCAAATATTGAATTTTCAGAAGTTTTACAGGTTGGTTATGTCATATTGGTTATTCCAAATTATCTTTTATGATAGTATTTTGTAAACAAAAATCAGCAAACCACAAGTTAGGGCCACATTGGCCCCCAACCACTAGAATTTTGTTGTGCCAAGCAGGGCTGTGCCATGTTAGGGAAGCTGTCTAAGCCATCACACCCCTACTCTTTGGTGGGGCTGTTGCAGGCCCCACTGAAAGTTTTTCTGTAACAGGAAGACCTTCCACATCAGTTTTGAATTTACGTCAAGTGGCCCAACGGTATCACCTACACTTTGGACAGATAGTAGAAGCTTTTATTGAAGGGACAGATAGGGGCTGTGTTGCTCCTACAAGTGCAGCAGAGCAACCTTTGGCAAAATGCCCCTCACTTCCACAATGAAAACAAGGAGCTTTGTTTGTTTGCTTTCCTTGTTTTAGGCTATGAATTGATGCGCTGAGTGATAGCTGCTGCCAAGGCAGCCCCCTGCACATGTGAGGGGACAAGGTCTGCACAAATTTGAATCGTCTCAACCAATGTAGCCCATTTTTTGTGGGCCCTTAAAGTCTTTTCACACCATCTATTTGTATTTTCAAAAGCCAATTGTTGAACATTTAACTTAAAGGACAATTCTCTTTCATGAAGGGTGGAAATCGCAGCCTGCAGTGCAGCAAAATTTCCCCAAACTGAGAAAGCAGGAATTGTGACTTGTGGCTCAGTTAAGGTTACCCAGGTGGCTGTTGTCACTGTCTTTTTCCTGCTCAGGACTTGATTTTAAAGTATTGCTCTGAGCCAATTCCCTTGTGGCTGTCTCAACAAGCTTATAATCATTAAGATCCTTCCTAATCAAAATCCACAAAAGAAAAGTAAATAGTGGAATCAAGCATACAACAAATACTTCCATATACATTTGCAATCCTTTAGAATTTGTTTGTCCCGTAATTATACCATTAATGAAATCAATGCACCTTGTTTGTTTGTTTGTTTGTTTGTTTGTTTGTTTTCTCTAGGGAAGGGGTTTCTCACAAGCCCATTTATAACTACAACCCTAGAGAATAAGGGTTTGCTTCAGTACCCCAATCTGTACACCTGATGAAGCCAGTATTCAGTGATGAATACTGACCTGTACCAATGCACTTCACCCCACTGTTGCACACAAATGAGAAGCATCCCCTCACCCTCAATTTCTAATCCCATTGCTGATCAGGCATCATATACCACAAGCCATGTGGCTCTTGAAGGTCCTGGGGTGAAGGACCCCATGAGAGAATGGGAAAATAAAGAAAAGACAAAAACTGAGGTCAGGCAGAGCCCTTACTCTCTTAATAGGAGAGAAAGAACTGCTTAACCACTGTAGCACATGGTTATTTATACACTCAGAAGCATGATGTCGATTTCAACCCCTCTGCTTAGCAACCTGTTTGCCTGGTTGCCCTGGGCCCCATGCCTTCTTGGAGCTGGAACAGCTTGTTTATGTGGCTTGTTTTGGGCTCTCTGTGTTTTCAGGGCTGGTCTTGCTTTAGCCCCACATGTAATCAAGCTCCAGCTTCAAGGGCTCCTACAGGACAATCCCTTGGGGCTTACCTTATCCGAAGACCTGACCCGACTTGTTCTTTCCCCCTTTGGGTTGGATGAGAGCCATTAGTGCCAAGCAGGGGCCTCTCGTTCTGGCCTCGTGAGGAGACTCCAAGAAAGTCTAGAGGGCACAGCTCCCCACAGGGGAGCCTGGAGAGGTCCCTGCTTCAGCCCACCAGGCCTCAGCATGGTTTTCTCGGTCAGGAAACCAAACACCGTTGCAGAAAACATACCAAACATGGGAAGAAATAGCACCAAGGAGGTTAAGGAGGGAGTGTATCACACTGTGAGTTTCTGACCAGGATCTCTCCCGAAGAGCCAGAGCCCCACCTGTTGGGGTTTCGGGGGTTTAAAGGGAAAGTGAGCGGGGAGGTCCAGAGGCAGGGTCAGCACATGTGATTGGAGGGCCGGGTGATGTCATGGGTTGCTGAAGGTGTTTAAATAGTTCAGGTCACACCATAAGGCCGTCAGCTCTACGAAGCACGGAAAGAAGTGTCCTGTTACATTTTATGTTACATCGTAAGGCTGTCAGTTATACAAGGTCAGCAAAGACAGGGGTGACAGGAAGGAAGGAGTGCTCTGTTATCAGGCCTGCTGGACTTGTCTGCCTTGTCTTGGCGGGCATCCTGGGCAGGCTTTTATTTAAACTTTTAATTTTCCCCCTTCAGGGGCTCCTGTGAGGCAACCAAAAGGATTAAAGCTAAGAGATTCAGGGCAGCACAGCAGCTGTGTGCAACAAGTGCCCCCAGCCCGGGGCCCTTTGGTTGGTGATGCGCGTTCATCAGCTTGATTTAGCCATTAGCAACAGTCTGCCGAAACGCTTCGTATGCTGCCCATACACACAAGTTTCACTGGTCAACTAAAATTTGATTTAAAAACTTTTTAATTAAACTGTTCGTTATTCAAGTCTGTTATGTGCTTTTCACTCTATTAAAAGAGAGTTAAGAGGAAAAAAAGCTCGGGACTGCCTAAACTCCTAGGGACTCACAGCCTTGACATCACAGAGGGGACCTTGTGGCTGGGGGCTCAAGACACCTGGCTGTTGCCAACATCTGTGAGCACCCAGGTGAGGGCCAGGCAGTGCCCCCTACTCCTCCCAGGCTGAGCTCCAAGCACCGGTTCCCAAGCCCTGCGAGCAGGAGACTGTGTCTCCAGAAAAACGCAGGGAATCTGGAAGGAAAGCGGAGAAGCCAGGTAGAATCCCCTCCAGTCAGAGCCCGAGGGTGGAGCCCCAAGCGAGGCTGTGGGCCAGCCACACAGCAGGCCCCATGCAGGGCTCCTAGCCACAGAACACAGGTTTGTCTGACCCTTCAAGGAGGTCCTCACTGCACACAGAGAAGACAGGTGAGGGCCGGCAGAGCCCGGAGCAGGTGTAGAGGGAGCGACGTACAAGAGAGAGCATTTCTCACTCTGCACAGCCCAATGTGCTGGGACCCATGGTGGCAGGCAAAGGATGTGTCTGGGGCTCCCAGGACAGTGGAACCCCAAGAAAAGTCTCCCTAATCTCTGCAGGCTCACCTCAGCTCCACCATGCTCCGGGGCCACTGTGGTCATCTCTCGCTGAGCAGCTAATTCACATTTATGATGAAAGGAGACTCGATATAAAATGCCTATGATCAGCCCACTCAACCTCTATTGGCAGCCCACAGCCCACAGCACACACGCTCCAGGCCCTGGCAGCCCACAGATTCCGAGGTGAAGTGTGTTTGATCCACTTCTGTGAGATGCTTGGTACCTCAGGCTCTATGGAAGTGGAGGCAGCCCCACCTGGGCTCCCAGCCTCCTTCTCATGGCCCTGACCTGTGGGCAGCTTTCTGGATACAGGCACACTTCACACACACACACATACACACACACACACACACACACACACACACACACACACACACAGGTGTGTCTCACATCTCATACTCATGCACACAACATTCTCCCACAGCCACACTCAGACGTCTCACATGCTCACACAAGCACATTCTGATCCTGCCCAGGACCACCGCCTGCCTCTGCCGTCACTGCTGCATCATAATATTTCATGAAAAGCAAACAAATTGCATCTCCTTGATTACATTTCCTGATTTCTTGGAAAGCAAAATTGTAGTAATTGGTTTACATTAAGCACCATGCTATTTAGGAGGGAAATTAAATAGAATATCGTTAGATTTGATTCATAGCAAACACAGCTAAATAAAAGCAGCAGCACACATTTGAAAATGCTCCTAACATCAGTCCTGGCAGGGTGAATTGCAGCTTGAGGAGCTGGCTACAGCAGAAGCCATTGCAATGTCTGGGGAGTGAGGATGGTTCCAGGGGTATTTGGGACCCCCTCACTGTCCCATGAGTCCAGACCTCATGGCACCTCACTGCTGAAAGGTAAATATGGCTGCAACCCACGCAAGGACAATGGAGACATTGCCATGAAGGAGTTTATTCGGTGCAATGGAGGGGTTGTCTCGCGGACAGAGAGTGACCCCGAGGGGAGGATGTGAGGGGCTTATAAACAGAAAAACCACAGCAGGGGCAATAGGCGTCAAGGTCAGCACAGCCGCTCAGGGTGCACAGTGGGTGCATTTGGGGGTGGAGGTGCAAAACACAGGGGTATCAGTGGTCTCTGTGGTTGCTGCAGTTCTCGGGAAAGTTTTTGCGGTCAATGTTGCTGCTCCAAGTAGCCTGCACGGGTGAAAAGGCTGCACCCTTTAATTTCCTCCCCCAGCACTCAGAAGCTCGGTGCCCCTTTAACAGCCACTAATGCGTTGTGACGCTAGAACTGCACTGGACCAAGGCTACTTCCTCTACCCCTTGCTGGCTGCAGGCTCAGCTCAGTGGATGGTCACAGGGCTCGGTCTGATGCGCTCCCACCCATCTGCCACCTGAGCCAGACGTGTGAGCACACCGGGCCAATGGCTGCAGCCCTGGGGGAGATATTGGGAGTACCCCTCCTCGTGCAGCAAGGAGACCCCATTTGCATCCTCACCTGCCCAGGCTCTGGCTGAGTCACCTGCTGGTTAGTGGCAGGCCCTGCTCTCGACTCTGTGCACCAGCATCAGGGCCACATTAGGAGCCTGATGGGTTTAAGGAGACAACTTTCCAATGTCCCCACAGCGCTGTCACTGGCAGAAGTCCCCATGGGTGGTTAGCATGGAGTCTGCCAGGTCCGGGGTACCAGCAGCTCCTGCTCTTCATGACCTGCTCTGGACAGGACAGGACTGAGGACTGGGACGTGGAGCCTGGGGTGAACTGAAACTCATCCCTGCACATGCGGGAGGTCATTGCACCTTCACCAACCCGCCCTAAAGACAGGATGAGCACAGGGCACGGAGGAAGGGTTCTGAGGCCTCAGCACAGGGCCAGGCTCTCGCTGGGGGGGCTCATTCCACACTGTCTAACCAGGCTCCCCCACGTGGTAGGTGGTAACTCCCCTCCTGCAAGATGGGACAGTGGATACAGGCCCTGCTCCTGCATGTAGGTGACCTCAGACAGCCTCCCTCCGCAGCCCTTCCAAGGCTCAGTGACCAGTGCCCATGCACAGACCCAGTGGTCACTTGGCAATTCCAAGGTGAATCCCCTTCTGGGCGCTGTGCTCCTTCCCCTGGGGCAAGTTCGGCCTTTTCAAATCTGAGGCAGTGGTCACCAGTGGGGGCGCTGTTGGGCCAGGAGGAAGTGTACTGCCCTCCACAGAGGGCAACTGCCAGGAGCAGAGAAATGATCAAGTGACCTCAAGGAGTGTGGCAAGGGGGCAGGAGGGAGAAATGGCTCTCCAACAACATGTCCTGTGTTATAAAGAGGTCTTGGTGTCCCTCGAAATCCTACCTGATGTTTTGACACCTGAGGCCAAAGTCAGCTCTAAGATGACCACGAAGGGTGTCACTTGAGACAGATGGAAGCTGCTGACTTCGCCCTTTCCCTGGAATGCAGGACGGGGGAGAGGGAGCAGCTCCGCCAACAGCCGCCACACCCAGCCGTGGCTCCCTGTACTCCCCTTCATTGCCCAGAGTCCTCCAGCCACCCCTGAGACCACCTCATGGCCACCCCCAGGCTGCCCTGGTGGGAGATGAGGCTCAGCAGACAGCAGCAGTGCTGTCTCCCGCTCCCCACCTGGAAAAAGTGACTCAGCAACCGCCCCAGTGTGGGGAGATCAGGGAGGGGTCAGGCCCACTATTAATATTCCAGAAATTCCCAAACCTGGTCAGCCGTGATGAATGCAGCCAGCCCCCTGGATAGTCCCCAGCGTGGTGGCAGTCCCAACTTTGGCCCTGCGATTTTCACAGAGATGGAGCTGGACTATCACTATGACAGCTGCTGCCCTCTTGGGACACCCCAACCCACCCAGGGTGGTGGCTGCCCTCACCATCGCAGGCTTGAATTTAAACCAACCAGCAGAACTAAATTTGGACCAACCAGTAAGCTCAGATCATAGCCCACTGAAGTTTGACCAATCAGCACTCTCAACTTTGAACCAATGAGCAGGCTCAAATATGGACCAACCACAGGCCTGCTGCTCCTCTATAAGCAATGCCCCTTGGGTTAGTCTCACCTGCCTTTATCCTCCTGTGCTCCAGCACAGGTCCCATCTGAATAAATCATTGCTCCAGTGGGCCTGTAAATCTACTCATGAGTCATTTCTCAGGCACTATGAGCTCGGAAGGTCCTGTAGGCTGACCAGCGGCCAACTAAGATCAACAACAAAAAGCATCAACCTGCACTGACTGGTGGCATCTCCCAGAAGCAGCAGTGATCGCCACCCTCAGCTCAGCACTGTGACACTGAGGGCTGTGGGCACGGGGAGCCACAGAGGACTGAGAGCCATGGAGGGCAGGACTCAGAGCTGCTAGTGGAGCTGCACATTGCCAAGCTGTGATTTCTATCCAGACCAAGCCAAAGAACCCTCAGGAATTGGAACACGTGAGGTCGAATGTCCACAAGCACCAGTGGCCTCTTCCACTGTCCATTCAGGACTCCCCTCGGGTCCCGTGCGAGCTCAGGCAGGGCTGAGCAGCTCACCCTTAGCCCCACACCCCCAATGCCACAGACTGCCTGGTTTCACCAGCAAAACCTTTGCACTCCAGTGCCCCCCAGTCCCAGGTAAACTGGGTATTGGTGGCTCTGTTCACTGTCCTGGCGGATCAAGGCTGGCTTCCCTGAGAGGTGACGAGGCTTTGCCGGGAGAGCCCCACTGCTGCTTGACATCTCACACACACCCAGCTGTCCAGCAGCCCGGGGCTCAGCCCGGACAAGGGCTACCGCTGCTGCCCAGGGACACTCAGCCGGCGCTGCAGGGCTCTGGTTGCCATTCGTGTGGTGCATGGCCCACTGACCCATGGACGCAGGAAGTGAGGAAGGGCACAGAGGAGCCTTCGGGTAGGCCATGCCACCAGCACCGGGCACCTGACAGAGCCGGGCTCGGCCCCAGCCCGTGCTCAGCAGCTGTGGCCGGGGGTGCGGTGCTTGCTCTCCTCAGGCAGCTGCGGCCTCTTCTCCACATAAGTGGGGGCCTTGTAGCACACAGCAGGCGGGAAGATGGGAGGATGCTGAGCCTCACAAGCCACTTTCTAGGAAAAGGACGGGCGGCAGGGCTGGGGCGGGACTCCCCGCGCTCCCTCATCCTCTCCAGCACAGGTGCAGCAGGAGGGCAGGTGGGGCCTTTCTCTCAGCTTTTCCTTGTCGCCATTCCTTGAAGCCTGACGACACCGAGGGCTCCACCCACACCAGCCCTGGCGGCCCACCGGTCTCCTCACCTCCTTCCTGCCCCCGTCCCTGTCCTGCTCCACTGTCCTCCCAAGGCAGCTCTCATTATCTCCTGCATTGCACGTGAAAGGAGGGCTTTGGAAGCCGGAGCCTCCCCTGCCTCCCTTCACGGGGCCTGACAGTTGGATCGGAGCCCTTGGAGTGATAAATCTTCTTTATTAAAGTCCTTTGTCTCAGAGCAGCGGCCGCCTCCCGTGGCAGCCTCGTGGGGAGGAGGAGGAGGCAGGCGGGCAGGAAACGTCTTCAAACAGCTATTCATTGTTAAAGCCTTCACCCACTGGAGGAGAGGTGTTCTCCGCTACATCCTTTCTGAATTGTTTTAGTTCATTCAAAGTGAGTTTCTGAGTAAGGCTTGGGGTGGAGTCCCGGACTGGGAGTTGGGGGAGCCCTTGTGGGGGACCAGCCATGCACCTGGGGCCGCTGCCAGTCGGAGGTGCAGTGCCGGGCTCAGGGACCCAGACAGGGACGGGGGGCCCTGCCGCACATGGACAGGTGTGTGCGGGGCTCCAGGAGGACCCAGGTGAAGCCAGAAAGTCTCAAGCCAAGAGACCGCTCCTCGAGGGTAATGCCCTGTGGTCACGGCAGACAGAGGGTCACAAACCAAAACCAGGTCCAAACCTCAGAGGAAACAAGCCCCAACGTCGAGGGGAGACCCCTATGAAGGCACAGCTTCTGCTGCAGACAGAGTCACCTATTTTCACATGACGGACCCTGCACGTGTCCTAAACTCAGACTCTACATTCCCAGGGGGAAGAACGGAGCTTCCACTTTCCAGTTACGTCCCCCACCCGGGCACAGACAAGCTTCTCTGCCCTCCCTGGGCGTGGGCTGAGCTGTCCTTACTGCCCCTGGTGACGCAACCCTCCTGACAGGCCTGGCTCCCCGCCACCCCGCAGGTGGCCCAAGGTCTCATCCCAAACCCGAGGCTGCAGACCACATCACCTCCACCGGAGTCGCCTGCTGCTGAAATGCTTCCTGTCCCTCGTTAATTTCTGGCCCCCTGTATATTTTTTGAGGTGCTACCTTTCCATCTGCTATTTCCATGCATTTTTGGTAGGAGAAGCTCCACATTATTTCAGTCCGTCATTTTCCTGGAAGCCGACATCGAGCTGCAGAATTCCAAATGCTGCTACAGAGCTTGCACGACTTCCAGTTGTAAGAACCAGTGTTTCCGTTCTGCTTGGAGAATGCAAAGCTCTAAGATGGAGAGCGGAGGACTGGTTGGACATAAAGCTTTGGTAACGATGCCTGGCCTGTCACCAGTATGGATGCTTCTCTCAAGGTGAGGACGGCCTGTGTGTCCTCGCATTGTGGACACTCCCACACCCTGCCAGGCCCACCTGAGCACAGACAAATGCAGAGCCCCCAAACTTCCACAGACCCCACCATTACCTCTGAAGTCACCTACTGAGTAGCTTCTGTTCAACACCCCAAGGTCCACACCAAGAAGAAAAAGAGTTCTTATATGGCAAAAAATGTCTCCACAGAGATAGCCTCACTTTGAAACATGCCTCCCTTCCTCTCCTGGGAAAGGGCGTGTGAGGTCAGAGTGAGGTTTGTTACCTGGACATCCACGACGCTGACCCAGAAGAACTCTGCGCCCAGGTGAGGGGACCCAGGGCTTTAATAAACTGTGGTTCTGAGTTGCAAAATTATTAGCAAGATGGTTGGCTGCTATTGAAATAGGAGTTTTTATTTTAATTTATATTGTAATGAATGCTTATAATAGTACTGTACCATAAACACAAACAGCACAATCTTATAAAATTTTCATCTTTATCTATTTTGGGGAGAAATAGTCCTGTCTGCCTAATTGAAGCATCAGTCATCCTGACATTAAATAGTGCATCTCTGGTCCTTTTATTATATTGTGGTGCATTTCTCATGCACTGTTAAATTGAAATAACGCGCTCACTTGGAGATAAAGGGAGATAATAGGTATTTTATAACGAGGGGGAGGAGGATTCATCTCACATCAGGGCTAAGAACTGCTTTATCTCTTTCCTGGAGTTTGCAGCCCTAGAGGGAGCTTTGGCTCGTCACATCTCTCAACGCTCCACTAAGAGAAGGATCAGATGAGAAACATTTAGACAAGCGTTAGAACAGTGATTGCCCACAGCCAGCCATCTGTGCCCTCTGAGAGCTACTTCACGGGCTGCTCAGCTGGGCCGGGCCTTGGCCCAGCCGCCAACAGCAATCCAGCATTGGAAACCGAGCCCCATTATTCTCCTGTAAGAGTCGGCTCTCCCCCAGAGCATCTCCATCTTTGTGTACTAATCTGTGAGCATTTCAAAACGCTTGACCCAACTCACTTTCTGCTTGCAAATTTGCTCTCTGAATAAGCAGCGTCCATAAAATCACGACTTCGAGCCACTTACCTGGAGCATCTCTCCAGCACTTGAGCCCTCAGCAGCCACCCTGCAAAGCCCTCCTGCTCTGCAAATCAAACTTTTACAGGATTAAGAGCTGAATCGAGACCTTCAAGCTTTGAATCCTGGCTTCTCTGTGACTCAGGGCCTGGGGTGAGGGGTCCCACAGCCTCTCCATGCTTCAGTTCCATGTCTGTTAATCAGGGTTGGTAAAGGCACATAACGACCAAACTGCTACTTCCTTTATTGTTTCCTAGGGCATCCATTTTGACTGTCAGAGCTTATCAAACCTCTCTACAGTGATATGTCATGACAATCAGGATAGTGATGGTGATGAGGGTGATGGTGGTGATGATAAAGATGGTGGTGACGGTGATGGTGATGGTGTTGATGATGGTGATGGTGATGGTGGTGGTGATGGTGATGATGGTGATGGTGGTGGTGATGGTGATGATGGTGGTGGTGATGATGGTGGTGATGGTGGTGGTGATGA
>RJWT010021134.1:0-17700 GCA_004365215.1 Cuniculus paca | reverse complement strand
GTTCTGACTACCTCAGAATGTTTACTGATTTCATTAAATCCTGCTTGAAATTCTTAATATTTTTCTTTAGAAATGAAATTCTCCTCAGTTTTACATATTGAGATGTCACAATTATTTCAACAAATATAGAAAATTCTTCCTGAAAAAGGATTCTTTGATAGCCTGATCATAGAAATTACTGTGATAAAAAGATAAATTATCTCATTTAAAAAAAAGAAGCTATATTGGTCTACTGTACACAGCATATTTGAGATTACAGTGAATTTAACAATGATTTTTCAAAAAACCTTATGCTATGAAAACATAAGTTGGAAAGTTAATGGAACTCATTAAACAAGTAATATTATAAACATATTAATAGTATTCAGATTATCTAGCTAATGTGTTCACGCTCTCTTTAAGTAAAAATATTTTGGAGACTGTTATAGAAAAAAAATTTTATTGGTCATGGTTATTTAGTCTCAAAATGTCATGTTTTTCATCTCTTTTAAACCCAGTAATTGGTTTTATTTTTTCTTTATTCCATTTGATATAAATTACATTGATGGTTTCATTCAAAAAACATAAAATAGTACAAACAAATTATTTTATCTACCTATTATAAATATTTATTGCTATATCTCTGGAATTACTGATGGTTTCAGAGACAAGGAATCTTGTGGACTATAAGTTTTGTTGAGTAGACAAGAGATTTCCTCAAAATCAGGGATTGTTACTGTTTACTGATTCAGGCATCACAAGTGTATCTTGGAACAGATTCCTCTAGGAGAAAGGAGAACCACTGAATTACATATGTACTGAGTGTCTTTTATTTTAAACAATGTGAGTACTAAGATTTATAAGACACATCTGGTCTCTTCTGTTCAGAGATTTCATTGCAGTAATGGCAGGCAGACAAGGTATAAATATATTAAAATTTTCATTAGTAACTAGGGAAGATGATAGAATCACAGGGGATTGATATTTTTTATATTGAGCTGTTAAGAAAAGACTGAGAATATAACACATTTGAGTTAAGACAACAAGAACAAGAAGCAGCTACTAAGGGAGAGAAAAAGACCATGTGGTGGTGCACACTTGCAATCCCAGCTCTCTGGGAGGCAGGAGTAGAAGGTTTGCAAGTTCAAGCCAGAGAAATGTAGTAACTTAGTGAGACCCTGAGTCAAAATAAAAAATAAGAAACAGTTGGGAATGTTGTTCAATCTGGAGGCCCCAGGTTCAATATCTAGCACCAAGAATGAACAGGGAGAGGAAAAAGAGAAACAGAGAGAGAGGGAGAGAGAGATTGCTAAACTAGGAAGGAATTCAGTATGTGTAATGAAGAAAAACCGAAGCCACCATGCCTAGAGGCAAGAGTGAGTTGGTGTAGTAGACAACAATTGCAGTCAGAAACCACTGGCCAGCTTTTCCTCTCATTTTCCTCTTGCATCTCCATGGAGCCATGTGACTAGTTTCCAAGTATCATTTGAGTGCCCTCAGGTCACACTGGCAAATCTCTTGTGGAAGAGCTGTCTTCAGCTGGATTTCTGAATGATGGGGTAGAACAGAATCCTCTCCTGCTCTACATGCCATTATCCTTTCTTACATTGCTATGTGAGCAAGAAGTTGTCAGCTTCTTAAGCATATGAGGTAAGTAGTACAACTGAGATCATACAAAGACCAGATCGTAAAAGGTTTTGTTGTCATCCTTACCTAAGATAAAAGGGTTAATGAAAGAAGAAAGCAGTGAATGAATGCATAGAAGAGAATATCAGATATCAATGAGGACAGATGCTCAGATGACACTTGCAAACTAGTCACATGGCTCCATGGAGATGGAAGAGGGAAATGAGGTGAGTGGCTGGCCAGTGGCTTTCTCACTACAACTGTGGAATGAGGAGTACAAATATCAATGACTGTGCTAAGTATTTGGCCCAGTGATGTAAGCACCTGCCTGGCAAACCTGAGTTTGTGAGTTTGATCCCCAGTACAAAAAAAAGATCAGTGACTGTTGCTGAGCATTTTAAATATTAATAATGTTCATTTCAATATAGAATTGTGAACATTTTTTAAAATTAGTACTGTTTATGTCAATAGAAAATTGACATGAACAGTATTATTTCTTCATTTTTTTCTCTTCTTTATTAGTATATGTTTGCAATGTATAATAAATACATTAATTGTGGGGAATTGGTAAATATATGAACATCAAATCTTGATTTTCTTTACTTCCCCTTCTCCAATCCAATCTTACATGCTGTGCCCCCCATCCTCAGATTTCCTCTCCATCTCTACATAGTCTATCTTGCTTTATGCGAAGATCTGCCTCTCCAATATCGTAAGTGCCAAATATCTGTGTAGGTATAGGCCATGTGCTGTTCTTATTAGGACAATGCTAGGTACAAAATAGGTCCTTAATAAATGTATTCATTGATAGAATGAATTTTTAACCCTCTAATACCACCTACTAATCCCAATAACTTGTTTCTACTCTTAGTTACACAATTAACTCTAAATTTTTATTAGAAACTATTTGAATTGCATAGTTTTTGGCAAAGTTATCACTTTAGTTGTAAACTTCAAAGTAGAATAATGAAGTATATACAAATCTCTTAATCCAAACTTACAATTATCATATTTTATACAACATTAACACACTATCACTAGAAAATCCTCAGGCAATAACGACTAATAAGGAAGGAATTTCCTGGCAACTAATGATCAGCACAGGGGAGCTTGCTCTTGATCCAAAGCCAGCAGCCCTCAGCCCAGCTGGCTACTGCCTAAACCGGACATGCCAGGCCACCCTCTGACATTACTGTGTATTTATTTATAAATCGTTAGCAGAGTAACATGAGATGGAAAACGAAGTAATGGTTAGATCTGTTCAGTTGTAGGTACCTCTGGGTATATACCAACACTTTCTTAACTGTTATAATTACATGGCCCAGGTTATTCTTCCTCATGATGGGTGACATTATACATAATCAAAATTTAGGACTTTGAACGATAAGTACAGTCAGCTTTTGGAATCATACAGAAGATACAATAGAAATAAAAAAAAATGACAACCAAATAATATAGTGAGCTTTTACTGGGCATTCACAAGGTGCCAAGTTCTATGATAAGTACTTTATATGCATAGATTGATTTAACCCTAATATTAGATCTGCAGTATTAGATCATTGCAAAGGAGGAAACTGATACACTAAAAGGAGAAAGCAGTTTGCCCAAAATCCATAAGTACTAAGTAGTGGTGCTTGAATTTAAAACAGTGAATTCCAATTCCAAAGCCTTTGAAACTTGCATTATTATAAATCCAACAATAGCAAAACAGCCAAAACACTCAAGCCATTATTAACTTGGTGTCAAGAAATAAAATTTCTATACTATATTGTTTACATGTGAGATAGCCTCAAATTTTTTTAATAGAAAAATATTTCAAAGTTAGGAAATGTTCTTGAATTAGTTTAGTAATACCCCATATGGGTTGAATATGTTCCCCAAAGTTCATGCTGGAAACTTTATCTCTTATGCAATGGTGTTGAGAAATGGGGCCAAATGAGATGCAACAGGTCATGGGCAGAGCCATCATCAAAGGATCATCATAGAAGCGGGTTGACTACTATACGAATGGGTTGCTATAACCCTGAATATGTCATCTTTTGCTTCTTTCTTCACATGTACTTCTCGCCTCCTATCATGGGATAATACAACAAGGTGGTTGGCACTAGATATTGAGCAGATGTGCCATATCTTTAGATTTCTAACCTCCAGAACTGTTAATGAAGCTAACTTTTTTCTTTACAAATTGTTCAGTGTACTATAGCACCAGAAAATAGATTAAGACAACTTCTGATGAAAAACATACAGACTTTTCTGAATTTCCAAAGCAGATTATCAGTAAAACTACTTTTCAGTTCATGAAAGTTCTGAAATTTGTTTTCATTCCATTATAATAACATTGCTTAAAACTTTAGTGAAAATATGAGTAGAGACTTATTGAACAAAGGAGACATTTTGCTTACAAAAAATATTTTCCTAAATATTGAAAACATTATTTTTATTACAATACTATCTATTAATTGGCCATTTGCTTAACAAATTCTCATTAATAAAATGCAAATCCCCCTGGAGAGTCAAGATAGCCTCCTAATTACCCACTCATACCAAGGTAAAAATCATTGAAATTAGTTTTTTCTTAGTATCTAGTTTAATATCTAGGTATAGGATAATTTGAATTGTAAAAGGAAGGTGAATAAGCAACGTTCTGTGTTATTCCAAAAAATGAGTATCTGACTGATAGTAGCCTTTTTAAGGTCCCTATTAATTCTCAATCAGAAATAAGGAAGTAGATGGGAACCAGGAAATGGAGATCAGAGAAAAGATTTTTATCATATTTGCAAAAGCAAACATCATGACTTCCGTGTATAACTATTCCTGATGCTAAGCATTGAGAAACACATGAAAGCAATGCCAGTGGATTGAGAATTTTCCCTCTACCTTGGCCTGGAATGGTTGGAGCACATCCAAAGCCCAGGTCCATATTCTCCCCAGGCCCCTCCACAGTCAGTACCCTTTCCCACCTGCCACCTGCTTCAGCCCATCAGGTATTCTCAGCCAAGCTGCTTTGAAGGTCCAATGTAGCTGACAGCTCAGTTTGGCATCTGAGGAACTGTGTTGCCTTCTCTCTGTGTCTGAGACTTCTTTTATTGTACTGACAAATTTCATAACACTTTTACTTCAACTCTGAGAAGTCTGAAACCATGACACAGGAAATCATTTTTTTGCATTTGGATAAAAGTTATAATGCAAATATAATTGAGACTGTGAATTCACTGGTGCATTTCAACACAGAAGGACTAACATCTTGACATCAATGTTTTAGGTGCAGGACTGTTATTTCTTGATTCTTAACCCCTAGTCCGCTATGACAGACCTGACGGATGAAGTCACATGTGCACCTCTGTCCCGTAGGTATTCTAGATTTATAAATAAACTTTGATGTAATCTTTCTTGTTCAGTTTTGCTACTGTTTATTGTGCTTGTGGTGTCATATTCAGAAAAGCATCATCAAGACAATGTTAATGTTTTCCTTTATGTTTTTCTTCTAGGAGTTTTACCAAAAGATTTATGTTTTAAGACTATCCACTTAAAGTTGACTTTTGTGAGTGGTGTGAGATAGGCACCCAATTTTATTTTTTGATATTGTCGTTAAACTAATATTCAAATTTGTCAACATCATTTGCTGAAGAGACTTTTCTTTCCCCATTGTGTGTTCTTGGCAATCTTGTTGAACACCAGTTGATCATAAATATGTGGATTTATTTCTGGATTTTCAATTCTGTTCTACTGGTCCATGGTTCTCTTTTTATATCAGCAATATGATGTTTTGTTATAATTTTGTAATATCATATAAAGTTAAGAAGTACGGTGTTTCCCATTTTGTTCTTATTGCTCAAGATTGCTTTGGGATTTTCTTATGGTTCCATATGACATTTAGAATTACCTTTGTATTTCTGTAAAGAATACCATTGAGATTCTGATTTAAAAAAAATCCTTTGTACACAAAATAAAACAAAACAGTTATGGGAAAGAGATAACTATTTGTATACCACACAACCAATTAGAGGTTAATATCTAAAATCTATAAGATACACAGACAAATCAATATGAAAACAAGTAATTCAAAAAAGTAAGCAAAAGATCTAAATAAACATTTTTCGAAGTAATAAATTCAGATGACCAACAGGTTTAGAAGATATTCATTATCTCTAACTATCTGCAAATGCAAATCAAAACCACAGTGAGATATCACCTCCCACTATCCATATCAAAGACAAAGAATAACCAGTGTTGGTGAGGGATCCATTTATAATGATACAAAATTAAACTGATATCACTATTAAGAGAAAGTATAGCATCTTATAAAAAAATAGAATAGCATAAAAGCCAGCAATCACACTTATAGGTATATGTCAAATAAATTTAAAACAGGACCACAAAGAGATATCTCCAGTCCCATGTCCATTTTTAGAATCAGCTAAGAACTAAATGTTCATTAATGATTGAATAAATGTAGAATTATGCAAATGAATATAATTTAGCATTTACAAAGAAGGAGATTCTGTCATTTACAGTATTATAGATGGAATTGGAAAACCTATGCTAAATAAAATAAGCGTGACATAGAAAGAAGTACATACTGGATGTTATCACTCACACAAACTCTGAAAACAGTGAAGAGAAGCAGAGTAGAGTGGTGGCTGCTAGGGGGTGGAAGAAGAAAGAACAGGGCAATGTTGGTCAAAGGCCACAAAGTTTCATTTATGAAAGATAACTAATTTTTAAAGATCTAATTCACAGCATGCTGAAGATAAATATACTGTATTATACATTTGACATTTTCTAAATAGCTAGATGTACCAGGATATCTCAAAAATTTATTTTTTAAAAGAGATATCAAGCAAGCACTTTTACTTTTATTTATTGGCATATCAGTACTGGTAGCACTCTCTGTATCACAGCAGAGCCAAAGGGTTGCAGGGTGTAGGTAGTTCCTTGAAAACATAATTCTAACTCCTTTCTTTTCTTTCAAGAAAAAAAATTCACTATATATGAGTTATAGAATGAATTTTAGATCTAGTCTAATTTTGTATTTTCTTCCAATGTCTATAAAACACTATAAATCATAGGACAGTCACATAAACAATGAAATAAAGAGTAACAAATCACTTTCCCCACTACTTATCAGTATGTCATGGTCCATCACCTAAAATTGCTGCACTAAGGTTATCACCAAATGTGATGTGGATTACTTCTTTATTTCACAAATTTGAACTACTACAGAATTGATCAAATTATTCGTTACTGACTGTTGTGGGCTAAATTGTGCCCTTCCCTAATTATAGGATGAATTTTTATTAACCAGTAAGTCATAGTGTGACTGTATTGAAACATAAGGTCTTTAAATGTGTGACTAAGGTAATATGAGGTCATATGAGAGAGCTCTAACCCAACATGACTGGTACCTATGTAAGAAAATGACATCAGGAAAGCAACACAGAGGCATGGGGGGAAGATGGCCATTCACAAGACCAGAAGAGCATCTGAAGAAGAATCTAACCTGGACAACACTGAACGGAGTCAGATTCTATTCTCTAGAAGTATAAGAAAATTATATTTATATTGTATATCCTATTAATGGTACTTCATTATGGCAGTACTAGAAAATAGATGCAGTTTTTAAATCTAAATGATCTAACTTTCCTATTGTCAGATTTCCCCACTAGATTCAGCACAATTTACAAAAAAAAAATTGGGAAATGAGAAACAGATAATGAATCCTTTTACTGATAGTTTTCTTACTTATTACCCTTAATACAGTAAATATTTCTCTTGGTCTAAATCACCTGTTCTGTAAGATTTGACTACATTTAGTTTCTGCGCTCTTCAACCACAATTCTTTTGTTAATATGCCACATCATGGTTTTGCGTAAGATTCCACTTGAAAAAGTTGACTTAAATTATTAAAGGTATTTTTAAAAACCAATGAACTGAAAGATCCTTAAAATCATAGCTAAATTGAACAATTCCATTAGCCAAGAATTTGCTATCATTATTATATGATTATCAATTGTCTGCCTGAAACATATAACTTATACTCTGTGAATCTGTGGTGGTACCATTTAAAGTTATTATTTTAGATGCTTGAGTCTCTTATAGGTATTAGGATGTTATATCTGAGCTTGTATTTTACAAACAGTAAATAGATATTAGATTGTGTAAAAGTCCTTATTCTTATGACTAATTCAAGAAAAACCTATAGGGCTGCCTCTCTTGTGTTATTTGTGTGTGTGTGTGTGTGTGTGTGTGTGTGCTCAAAATATAATGGGGGCAAAGCAAATCTCATCAGATGCTTCACATTTGTGAAAAACTTTTACTCTGTCGCTTTCTGAATTTAGAGACCTCCAAACAAAACTCATCTGCCCTCCATCTCCCATAAAACATGCACTAATTTCCAAAAGTTTTGAATGATTTTAAAATCAATAAAATTTTGCTAATGACTAATGTATCTGATTCAATAAGTTTAAATGTGGTTAGAGTAGCCTTCTTATTATTTCTTTTAACACATTTACCAAGTGCTTCTAATGAAATTGGTATAGGAATTGGCTTTGAGGGACCGCTGTGTCACACAAAGCCAATGGTAAGATGAGCTGAGAACCAAGAGGTGCATCAGTCACATTTCTGTTGCTGAGACAAAATACCTGACACACACACCTAAAGGATGAAACATGTACTTGAACCATTGTGCCAAAGATTTCAGTCTGTGGTTGGCTGGCTCTAAGGCAAACACATTGTAGGAGAGTGTAGTGAAGAACAGCCACTCCCCTCATGGAAGCCAGGAAGTAGAGCACGATGGAAAAAGGCCTAAAAAAAGATGCATCCAGCAAAGGCATGCCCACCTTGACCCACTTCTTTCAATTTTGCTCCACCTCCTGAGTTTCCATTAATGTCCAATAATACCATCAAACCATGATCTCATCAAGGGATTAATTCATTTTTGAAATGAGAGCCCTCAGTAACCAACCACATCTCCAAAACCCATCAGCAGCCAAGTCTTCAACACTATGAGCTTTTTAGGGGTAGCAGTAGGCAAGATAAGGGAAAGAACTGAAAAGTACTTTATCTTGGGGTAGTGGGGAAGAGCAGAGAAGTAAGGAATGGAAAGTAAGGAGAGAAAAATAATATTGTGTAGAAGTAAACCACAAATTAGGAAGCATCCCAGTCTGCATTATTTTGAGATCATATGTCAAAGGCCTAAACTCACAAAAAGTAATGAGTACCTAGACTCAAGAGAAATGTCATATAGAGGTCCTTTCTTCAGCAAAGCTTGCTCCAAAAGAAAGGTGATTCTTAGAGGTAGAAAGAAGCTGTTTAAGTCCTGATTCAAGTGATAAAGAACTGTCCACAGGTAGGGACAGAGAATTCTATTAGGCACTCAGGAGATGTTTTTAACATTTAGCACAACATACATTTCCTTTTAATTTTTCTGAAATTATCAAAATATTGGATACATGGCAATATAGAAGTAAACAATATTTATTCCCCTTGGAAAGAAACATTACTTGCTGATTCATTTTGAATTGGAAAAGTATTCCTTCCATGCCCCACTGCACATGAAAAGGTAGTAGGGCACTTTCATGTATCACTATTTATACTTCTCTTGCATACCAGAATCTCATAGTAACTAATTAACATTTACAGTTACCAAGCATTACATGGTATACAAGGACATCAATGAAAAGAGGGATAAAAATTATTGTCTTCTCTCCAGTAGGATTTCAAATTTGGGTCCTGAAAAATTGCAAACATTTCCTTTTTCCTTCTTGATTCTGTTCTATACTTTTTGTGCATATATTTCCATTCATAATCATATTTTACTATTATCTACACTAGAACTTCAACTAATAAATAGAGCTGTGGTCCGGGATTTCTATGCTTTGAGTTAAGCTTCTAGCTTTGACTTAGGAGATGCTACATTTAGTCCATAGAGTGTCTGCTAAACTAATACCTGTGAATGAGATAAAGAAAAAGGATGCTTTTCTTCCCTCATCTCTAACTCCACATGCACCTGGTTGTGTCTTCACCCACAGGTTTTGGGTACATATCACACAGTAAGTTCTGACAGAGAAGGACTGGGTATTCTGTGTCACTTAGCACATTGTGGATCAAAAAATAATAACTCAAAACAAAATCACAGTACTGATTCTTCCCATAATACAACTGCTATTATGACTTTTAAAACCAATTTTAGGATCCAGGTCATCATTGGTTAAACACACTGTTTTGATTAATTAAGTAATATTTATGTCTTTACTTATACAAAATTTTGTTCATTAAATCCTCCATTTGCCATTATGTGTCAAAATGCAGATCTTCCAATAGACTCTCAAAGAACTGTGATTGCAGCACACAGGAACCACTAGAGAAATGAGTAGAATGTAATTCATCACTTTCTAGTCATCAGGTTTCCATTTCTAAATCTCTGTGTTCTTTTTAAATTCAGTGTTTACTATTCTTCCTAACCCTGACTCTCTGGCAGAAACATTTGGGAGAAAAAATAGCTGACTATATTATTACTCAGACCATTTGAAAAAGTAATAGATATCATCTCCACTTAAAATACCCTCACTATGTTCCTAATAAAATTCTTTAATAATTTAATTCCTTTCTCAGAATAATGGGTTTAAATTCCAACTTGCAAAATGAAAGCATTTGCAGTCCAATTAGGTATTAAACCAGTTATTCATTTGTATTTACTTACTAAATATTTTAATCTCAAGTTAATTCAGACTTCATTATTTTTAAAAATGTACTGTTCGTATTACATACAAAATTACAGAAAATATATTTTCGGAAGTTGTATCTGTGAAGTAATACTATAATAACACTTCACATTTTGATACACAGTTTGTAGTTTAAAATAAACTTCTTGAACGTAATAAAACACATTTTCTTAAGAATAGTCCCTAACCTTCCTTATCTCCACAGTCTACTCTCAATGGTCTAAATCAGTATGATTTTATTATAGTCATATACAAAAAAATTCACATTATCATATTATAGTGAGCTTTGAACCATAGAATTTTATTTGAAAGTTAAACTTCCAAAATGTTATATGGTTTCTAAACTCTGAAATTGTTTTACCCATTCCATTGCCTCTCTGCCATCTCAGAAACCCAGGTGAGCCATGCTGGAGGAGGGCAGTCCCTTCCCTTCCTACTGCCATGACTGAAGTAAGCTGCTTGGGGAAGCCCAGAAGGAATGCCAGCAACACAGTAGGGTCCCAACTGAGGCACACAGGATAAAGAAGCAAGATTAGTGGTGTGAAAACTCTGAAGGAACAATAATAATCTGAGCTAACAGGTGACTGAGGCCTCTATGGAACAAGCAACCAGCTAGGGAAGAATCCAGGACTCAGTAACCAGCCCTTTTTTCTAAATTTTTTGTCTCTCCTCTTTCTTCTCTTCTCTTCTCTTTTTTCTTTCTTTTTTTTTTTTTTTTTTTTTTTTTTTTTTTTTTTTTTTTTTTTTTTTTGCAGCACCGGGGATTGAACTCACGACCTTGCGCTTGCTGGGCTGGCGCTTAGACCGCTGAGCTAGATCCCGTCTTTCTTTCTTTCTTTCTTTCTTTCTTTCTTTCTTTCTTTCTTTCTTTCCTTCCTTCCTTCCTTCCTTCCTTCCTTCCTTCCTTCCTTCCTTTCTTCTTTCCTTCTTTCACTCTTTTTTTTCTCTCTTTTCTAAGTGGCTGGGGAGAACTCTAACCACAGAAAACTAATCCCATCCCCTAAATCCAGAGACCAAGCTCAGATAATCACTTGAATATTCCTTCATTCTTTCTTTTCTACCCCCTTCTCTAGTTTCCCAAACCTTACACGATCATCCTTTGTTTGCCAGCCTTGCTTCTACTTCCTTTCCAGTTATCTTTGTTTTATACAATATTCTCCTTAAATTTTCCCACCCATAAGGTAAAACCACTTTACCAAGGGGAAATGCTTTGCATATAAACTTCTACTTTATGACTGGTTCTGTTATATAACTACAGACTCTGATCCTTTGGTCTAAAGTACAAAATCAATAGTTACCACAGTTTGTCAGTTACTAAATTGTGCTTGATGCTATTGTTTTTGTTAACTTTACAACATTAGCTAGGTTGTCATGTGTGTTGTAATCAGTTGTTTTCCCTTCTGTAACAATACTGGAAAGCTCTGGGGTAAATAACTTCACCACAGTACTATATTAAGGGACCAGGAGCTGACCCAAACAGATACCAACATCTCACTATTAATTGGGAAGGTAGGCTCTCTTACCAGATACAAACCAAGAATCTCCTACACACAGAAGACATCACTGAGGAAAAGACTTTTCCTAAAGAGGCCTTGAAATTAGTGATATAGCAACCCACTACAAAAACCCACAAGGATCATCACAGAAAACAAAATAAAAAACTTTTTGAAATACAAAATGACAAGATGAAAAAGCAAAACACAATCTCAGACCCACAGCCCATCCAGAATATGTCCAGGAAACATTGACATAAAATAAATTGGAAAAGACACACAGAAATTTCTGAAATAATAGCAAACAAAGTAAAGAAACAAATCCATGAGGCTATACAGGAAATCAGATCAGAATTAATCTCTCAGTTAAAAAAGGCAACATTTACAAAGGAATTCCTCAACAAATCTAGAGTGGAAATGGATTAAAAAAAAGAGTGAATGATCAATATAGGAAATAAATAGAATGCATAAATGGATTCAAACAGAGACCCAGGAAATTAAAAATTCTTTTGAAAGCTGACAAAACTGCTTGAATGAAACTGAAAATAGACTTTCAAACCATGAAGATAGGCTTGCCACTACCAATCATGAAAGGGACGATCTCCTGAAAATGACAAAAGATCAAGAAATAACAATTCAATAACTGCAAAATGACACAAAGTAAAGCAATATAAGAATAATTGGTCTTACAACCATTTTGAAGAAAGCAAGAGACACTAGGGTAACCATTGTTAATCTCCTGTTGTTATGTTTTGAAAACCTGTATAGCTTGCAGTGTTCTGCTTTGAAATGCTATATTATGTTTGACTCTATTCTGTTTTCTTTTGCTTTTTTCATTCTGTTTTGTTTTGTTTTGTCCTATTTTCTTTAAAATAAAAAAAAGAATAATTGGTGTCAGTGAAAAAGCAGAAGTCAGCACAAATGATATAAAAAAACTATTCACAGAAGTAATAGCACAAAATTTCCCAAGTGTGGGAAAACAATCTGACATACAGATATTAAGGCATGTAGAACTCCAATTTGCCATAACAAAACAAATCTATCCCAGATATATAATAATAAAGAGCCCAGAAATTCAGCAGCAGAAAAGAAAATTAAAAGCTGTTAGAGAAAACAAAAAGATCACCTATAAAGGAAAACTCATTGGAATCATGGCACACTTCTCAACACAAACTAGTCCAAAAAAGCTTGGAGTGAAGTATTTCAAGTCCTGAAAGAGAACAACTTCCAGCCAAGACTGATGTACCCTGCAAAACTATCATTCAAAATTAATGCAGAAATGTGATACTTCCATGACAAAGAACAACTGGAGAAATTCATGACTACCAAACCAACACTACAAAGGGTACTAAAAGATATTCTAGACAGAGACAAAATGACCACAATTCCAGGAACAGCAACAGAAAGAAACCACCAAGCAGGGCAAGCAATTAAACAGAAGGGAGAAGTAGGGAACCAATAGTAGGACAACAATATGACAAAAATAAGCCAATATCATTATATTAATGTAAATGACCTCAATTCACCAATAAAAAGAAACAGACTGGCAGAATGGATCAAGAGACTAGATCCAACAATGTGCTGTATACAAGAAACACATTTAATTCAAAAAGAAATTCATAGACTGAAAGTCAAAGAATTGAAAACAATACCCCATGACACAGGAACACACACACAAAAAAAGCAGGGGTAGATATTCTGTTTACAGACAATGTGAACATCAAACCAAGAATGATCAAAAGAGGTAAAGGTCACTACATACCTATTAGGGGAAGAAATAACAATCATAAATATATATCCAACAATTATGAGAGTACACAACTATATAATACAAATATTAATAGACTTGAAAAATCAAATAAGCAATAGCACAATTGTAACAGGGGACATTAATACCCTATGGTCACAAAGTGATAGATCAACTAGATAAAAAATCAGCAAATGAATAACAAAATGAACCAAACCTATGAATAAATGGATTTAGTAAATGTTAATGGAGTGATCCACCCAACAACATTAGAATATACATTTTTCTCAGTTGCATATGGGACATTCTCTAGAGTAGACCATTTACTAGCTCGTAGAACATGCTTAATTAAATTCAAATAAGTTGAAATTATCCCATGTGTATTATCAAACTGTAGTGCAATGAAACTGAGGATTAATGACAAGAGAAATTACAAAAATCCCATAAACACATGGAAATTGAATAGCACCCTCTGGAACAACCAATGGATCACTGACAAAACTAAAGAAATTAAACAATACCTACAATCAAATGAAAATGCAAATGCAACTTAGTGGAACCTACAGGATGCAATGAAAGCAGTTCAAAGAGGTAAATTTATAGTGGAGAATTCTCATATCTGGAAAATAAAATGAGCACAAATAAATAACCTAATACTGTATCTCAAGCTTCTAGAAAAAAAGAGCAAATCAGGCCCAAAACCCATAGGAGGGAGGAAATTATAAAGATCAGAGCAGGAATTAATGCATTTGAGACCAAGAAAACAATACAAAGAATTAATGAATCAAAGAGCTTGTTCTTTGAAAGAATAAATAAAATCGACACATCTCTAGCCAACCTGATCAAAAAAAAAGGAAAGAAAAACTCAAATTCATGCAATAAGCAATGAAAAGGGTAAAATCACTACAGTCTGTAGTAATTCAGAAGATCATCAGTACCTACTTTGAAAATCTTTACTCACATAGGAAAAAAAAACAGAAGAAATGGACAGATTTCTAGAAACATATGAATTACCAAAGTCAAATCAAGAAGACAAAAATTTTTGAATAACACAACATCAGTTAATGAATTGAAAATGTAATTAAAAACTTACCAACAAAGAAAAACCAGGTTCTGATGTGTTCACAGTTGAATTCTAAATGAATTTTAGAGATTTAATACAAATGCTCCTCAAACAGTTCGATTAAATTGAAAGCAAAGTAGTTCTCCCTAAATCATTCCTGGAAGCAAGCATTACCCTAATACCAAAACCAGAGAAAACTCCAAACAAAAAAGAGAATCATAGACTAATCTTCCTAATCAACAGAGACACAAAAATCCTAATAAAATACAAACAAAAAGAATGCAGCAAATCAGCAAGAAGATTATACACTGTGACCAAGTGGGATTCATCCCAGGAATGCAGGGATGGTTCAATATATACAGACATATTACACCATATCAGAAAAACCAAAGATAAAAATCACATGATTACCTCAATAGATGCAGAGAAAGCTTCTGATAAAGTCCAACAACCATTCATGATACAAACCCTAAAGAAACTTAGAATAGATGGTTTTTGCCTCATTCTGATAAAAGTCATCTTTGACAAACTTACAGCCAATGTAATACTAAATAGACAAAAACTGAAAACTTTACATTTAAAATCAGGAAGAAGACAAGAGTGTCCACTGTCAACACTCCTATTCAATATAGTTCTGGAAACATTAGCCAAACTACTTAGACAAGAGAGAGAAATACAAGGAATAAGGATAGGAAAGGAAGAAATTGAACTATCATTACTCTTGATTACATGATATTCTACATAGAATATCCCAAAAACTCTACCAAAAGACTTCTATAATTAATAGCCAATTTCAGTAGTATAGCTTGATACAAAGTAAACTGTCAAAAATCAGTAACATTCTTCTATACAACCAACAAACTCACTGAGAGAGAAATTAGGGAAACCATGTCCTTCACATAGCATCCAAAAAAAAAATGAATACTTAAGAATCAATTAAACAAAGGAAATAAAAGATCTATACACTGAAAATCACAGCACTCCAAAAAAAAGAGGTCAAAGAGGATATCAGAAAATCGAAAGACATTCCTTATTCATGGATAGGAAGAACCAACATTGTGAAAATGGCCATATTCCCCAAACTGTTATACAGATTTAATGCAATCACAATCAAATGCCATTATCATACCTCACAGATCTAGAGAAAACATTCCTAAAATTCATTTGGAAACAGAAGAAACTAAGAATAGCAAAGACATTCCTGGGCAACAATGGCAAGGCAGGAGGCATCACATCCCTTATTTGAAATTATACTACACAGCTACTATGACAAAATCAGCATGATACTGGCAAAAAAAAAAAAAGACCTGAGGATCAGTGGAAAAGATTAGAAGATGTAGACACAACCAGAAACACACTCAGTCACCTTATCTTTGACAAAAGGTTCAAACATGTTCATAAGAAAGATAGTCTCTTTAATAAGTGGTAATGAGAAAACTAGCTTTCTCCATGCTAAAGACTAAGATTAGACCCATGTCTATCATCATGCAATAACTAAAGTCAAAGTAGATCAAAGATTTAAATATTAAAACAGAAACACTAAATCTGCTGGAAGACAAAGTAGGTAGAAATTGTGAAGACATGGGGATAGGCAGAAAGTTCATGAACAAAACCCAAACTGTATGGGAAGAACTTCAAAAAATTAACAACTGGCTTCTCGTCTTATTAAAAAGTTTTTTCATATCAAAATAAATCATCAACAGAGTGAAAAGAAAGTCTGCAGACTGGGAAAAATTTTGTACAACTGTCCCTCAGACCAAGAACTTGCATCTAAAACATATAAAGATTGAAAAAATCAGATTCCCCAAATTCAAAGACTCAGTCCAATAATGGGCATCAGAGATGAACACACACTTCTCTTGTATATTTGAAGATATACAAATGACAAGCAAATATATTTAAAAATGTTCAACATCATTGGTCATTGGAAAAATGCAAATTAAAACAACACTGAGATTCCATCTCCCCACAGAAAGAATGGCCATCATCAAGAAATCAACAAATAATAAATACTGGCAGGACTGTGGGGAAAAAGGAACCCTTCTCAACTGTTGGTGAGAGTGTAGACTGGTACAACTATTGTGGAAATCACTGTGGAGATTCCTCAAAAAACTAGAACTAGAGATCCGAATTGACCCAGCTAGTCTCCTTTTGGGTATTTTCCCGGAAGAATTAAAAACACCATACCACATATATGGGCACCCATGTTTACAGCAGCACAATTTGTAATAGCTAAATCTTGGGAACAAACCAAATGCACATCAATTGAGGAATAGATAAAAATAGATGTGGTATTTTTATACAATGGAGTACTACTCCAATAAAAAGAAGGGTAAACTTGAGGCTTTTATAGGTAATGGTTGCAACTGGAGACCATACTCATTACTGAAATCAATCACACTCACATGTATAAACATTGTATTGTATCCCTAGCATAAGAAACTGAGAAATCAAAAAAGATCCAAAATCTATAATAAATATTGTGAAAGGGAAAGAAACTGCTCAAAGGGAAATAACAATTGGGATAGGTGAAAGGAGAAATGGAAGTAGGGGGAAATATATATATGTCAGTTATAATACTGATTTTAGTTCACTGAAAAAAAGTTTGTGCTTCTATTGTTTGATCAATTATGCATGCCTATATCTTGTAACCTCAGCAACTATTTTGAAAATAACAATATGCAATACATTAACCATTGTCAATTTCCTATTACCTTGTTTTGAAATTCTGTATCATTGTTTTTTTCCTCTTTAAAATAAAAAAAATTTTTTGGTCACCTCTTTATTTACCCTTCCAAGAACTCTCCCTAAATCATTCCTGGAAGCAAGTATTACCCTAATACCAAAACCAGAGAAAGATCCAACCAAGAAAAAGAACTACAGGCCAATCTCTCTAATGAACATAGATGCCACAATCCTCAATAAAATACTGGCAAACAAAATCAAGCAAGTCATCAAGAAGATAATACACCATGACCAAGTGGGATTCATCCCAGGAATGCAAGGATGGTTCAACATACGCAAATCAATAAATGTAATACACCATATCAATAGAGCCAAAGATAAGAA